>PVKM010020109.1:0-23620 GCA_004027735.1 Carollia perspicillata | reverse complement strand
TCCCCTCCTGTTTCTTTGGCAGGTGCCTTTATCACAGTATGTATGGTTTCTGAGTCATTTTCCAGGAGATACATGCCTCAATATTGTAATCTCCAAAGTGATGATATCAGAAATTCAATTTTTTAAAAAGAACTGTTTAGGGTGTCAGCATGTTATGATAATCATCTGGGAGGATTCTCCCCCACCCCAGTTCTTCTTGAACTGCACCAGTAAGCTCTTTTTCACTGCAATACAAAAAATGAGAAGAATGTGGACTATTTACGTGTGTCCCCCACCCCATCCTTACCCCCCATCCCTATATTGCCAACACATGGGGAGTGTGCTCTGTTCCCCAGCACACATGCCTGAATGAGCCTGATTGCTTTCCTCTATTTTTATACAAAACTTTAAATATTCATCGCGCCATCAAATTAAATGGCATTCTTTGGTGTCATTCTTTTCAACACACTGAGTTCTTTTCTTTGGTACCTGTCCACAATTTGAAGCCTCTAGAGACTAGGAATTTAACTAACATTATTTCCTATTAGCTTGGCTCCCAATCAAGTGAGAGGATGCTAATAAAAATGGAAGGTTGGGAATCGTAGCTGAAGCCAGGAAATCAGGTGGGGGATTAGGGGGCAGCACAGAAAGTTCAACACTGTTTCTTCTAGCTCAAAAACAGGTTTGAGGATGAAAAGACAGACGGAAGTAGACACATGGAGTGGGTCAAAGGAGAAATGGAAGCCATCCAACAGGTGTATGTCAACCTTCTATTTTCCCTCTTCACCAAGTTTAAGGGCGGAGTGCAGAATTTCAATATTCTTGGGTGAGAAACAGGGAGCTAGGTTAGATGACATTTTGAATGCCCTTTTAGCCCCTCAAGTTATTAAATTTCTTTGGCAATGAAACAGCTTAACAAGAAAAGCTGATGGGGGACACTGCAGAAGAAATTGGGGGGGGGGACATGAATATGCAAATCCAACAGAATATTATGTGTAGTATTGTGTTAAATTTCAATGCAGTACATTATATTTTAATCTACTCCCTCTGCCTATGCTGTTCCTTAACAAGAGAATAGATCAATGAGCAGCAGAATAAAGTGCCAGAGCCTTGGTCTCCCATCTCCAACGCTGCAGCCATTTACAACTAGCCTGAAGTTGGATAACGCGCCCCTAGCTGCTGCTGTGGCAGAGGCGGCCCGATCAGCAAGCTTTCTGCTGTCGGGGGCACTGCAGACGGACATTGCAGCAGTCCGCACTGCGGGGCGGCCCACCAGGGCTTGATTCATCTCAGGGCCGATCCAGAGTTCATCCAGCCGCAGGCCAGCGTGTTTCAGGAGCATGCGGTGCTGGACAGCGCACTGCGCGCTCCAAGGAGCATTATTACACTTGTCTCCGGGGAATACATCACATAGACCGGGGGTGTCCAATCTTTTGGCTTATCTCGACCACACTGGAAGAAGAGGTGTCTTGGGCCACACGTCAAATATACAAACACTAATGAAAGCTGATGAGCAAAAAACACAAAGGTTCATGCATAATTTTCGTGATATTTGCCACCACAGATAAGCAAAAAGTTCCTGACATAATAACCCTAATTATGCAGTGGCCCTTTCAGTGATCTATTAAAATTGTGGAGCAGGTCCCAAGTTTGTGACCACCAATATAGAAAATGTACGTATCTAAGTAATAAAACGTCATCGATGTGTTTAAATATTTTTATTATGAAAAAAGAAAAGTGGGAAACATACAATTAGTGGGATGTTTGACATCGTATTTGAGAAACTAGTGCATCGATATCCGGTTTGATAGAAGTAGCTGCAATGCTCAGTGAGTTCTCAAGGTGTTCATCAGATATTTTGTTCTAATTTTACTCTTAACGTGTTTCATTTTTTGAAAATAGCTGCTCACAAATGTAGGTGTTGCCAAATAGTGATGACATAAATATTGTATACACATCCATATAAATAATGAGAGTATATGTGCAATTATTTTATGTGACATTGTGACACATAGTCATGAAAACATCTCATGTTTTAAGTAATTTTACAATTTTGTATTGGGCCACATTCATAGACATCCCGGGCCACATGCACCCCATGGGCCATGGTTTGGACACCAGTGATGTAGACTGTGAAGACTGTGTGGGCGAAGGGGGAAGCCGGGGTGACATCCTCCCAGCAGGAGTACTAGGCCACAGAGAGGAATCTGTGCCGAGGGTGGTTTGTAGTTGCTGCTAGTGAGGAAGGTTCTTGAAGAGATGGAGTTGTATCGTCTATCACAGCACATTATGATGAGGGTGAGATGAGGTTTGACTGCAACACTTGGGGTAGCTTGCTGCTAGGGTGGTGACATTGGCAAAGCAGGCCTTGGGCAACAATCAAAGTTCTTGGTAGTAGCTGCAACCAATTGGCTCATCATTAGTTACAGCACCCTCTTGCCCAGAGTTCTATACACAAGACTCCTTCACTCATTGTCTTTTTATTCTCCACTCTTATTATCTTCCTTGTTTTCCATCCTTTGCCACCCACCACTTGGTACCCATTGCTGTTCTTCTCTCTTTTCATGAACTTAATGTTTTGGATGTCCATTGACAATATCATGCCCTCTACAGACATATCTATTTCTGAATACCCCAACCCTTCCCTTTCATCCAAGAGGTCACTCTGATGAAGACCCTCATCTAAGTCCTTTCACGTAAGCCACTAGTTTCTGAAGGTCCATGCAAGTCCATGCATGTGAAGAGAAGTCACAAGAATCCTTTATCGCTACTCTGGCAATTTTTTTAGCAAAGTGATTATGTTGCTCCTTGCAGGAAACTGATTTCTAAATCACGCTACATTTTACCAATGATGTCCATATTGTTTATACCACATCCCTGCTTCCATAAAGAAGGCTCAGGATGAATATTTCTGTGGCTGCTTTAGTTCTAATCAAAGTTTATGATGTGAGCCCTTAACATATAGCATTAGGGACCCTCCAACTTTCCCCCCAGATTATGAATCATGTTTTGCTTTCATGCTGAGACTATCCTAGAACATTATTCCCAACTTTGGTGGTTTCTTCTCTCTAAGTCTAAGTCTTATTTTCTTTATCAGCTTAATTTCATTTGACATCTGATGCTCCAAGGCAGAAGTCTCATCTAAAGCCAAAATATCCACCACCCCCACATACACACAGAACTCAGTATACTTCCATTAACACAGACTCCCATCGTTGTGTCCCCATCACACTGGCAGCCTCCTTGGGTATATAAGTTGGAGCAGATTCAGCTCCATTTCCCTAGTGTCTTTCTATACTATAACATGACAATCTAATGGAGGAATTAGATATGTTACCATAAGTTCCCCTAGCTTCACCCCAACCCAGTTCTTCTTTTCCCCCTTTCCCATTACACTTAATTAATATGGATGGCAGCTCTTCAAGATAAGAATTGGTGTTCCTTCTTTGCAGGTGTGGAAGTTGAAACTCATGGAGGTTGAATCATTTGCCCATAGTAACCAGTGGGCCTGAGATTATAACACAGGCCATCAGCCTGCTTAATCCAGGGAAGACTCTCAGAACATGCAAGCTTTTAGCTTTAGAGAAAGGGAGAGTCAGACATTCAAAGCAAAAACTTTCCTACTAGTCCTCCCAAATGGGTAGTTCTTCTCACTCTTGGTTTGGCTGAAGGAAGTCATAGAATTTTAAGGGCATTAAATATGTGTGGCAGATACTGTCAGGACCCTGCCCATGTCCCCTTAGCACTCACTGGTTCTGTGCCTGCCGAGGGCCTCTTATTGCAAGCACCTGCATCTCCCTGCCTGAGGGCTTGCTTTAACAGTAAGAACATGCCTGCCCCACACCCAGAGAAGGCTGTAAAACCTAACTCCCTGAGAGAAGACCCTATTGATGACACATAAGAATTTGGTGATGAATTACTTTATCTCCTCTCATGAGGGACAACTCTGAAACACCTGTCCTACACCAACTCCCAAAAGATCCCAAAAGATGGGATTGAACCTCACTGGTAAACTGATTCTTTACAGTCTTGTGTTGGTTCTTTTCCTGTCTCACATCCTCATTCTTATTCTGCTACTGGTATTTTGGGGGGCTTGCCTCCTAAATAAACACAATACGATGAACCTGAATCCTAGACTCAGTATGTGCTTCTGGGGAAAGGCTGAGACAATTTCCTTGAAATTTTAGAGATCATCGGGCTCAAGGACCTCATAAATAAATTAACTCCCAGAGAGGGAGGTGACCTGCACAAGGTTACACCTATCAGAGCAGGCCTGGAGCCAGGTCTGGAGCCACAGATGTCTCCACCTCAGTGCACCTCCCATTCCATCCTGGAATCCCCCCCTTCAAGCCCTGGCAGCCACATATCACTGGGAATGCACCACCAGGAATCAGGGAATGGATAAGTGGGGGTAAGGAGAGAATGAATGAGTGTAGAAAAACCCTCAGTTCATAAATTTCTTTGTGATTCACCCCTGCACTTTGTCAACAATTTCACACCAATCTACCCATCTGCCAGCTATGGGCAGCAGAGATCTGCAGCCCCGACTCAGGTTAATTACATAGTTCTTCTGAAACTTTGAAACTAGAGAGGTTAAAACAGCTTTGCATCCTTGTCAAACAGCAGCTAGTGCTGCTGAGCTCCGGCCTTGGTGCTGAAATTTGTGCTAGACTAGGCTGTTAGAGGTTACAGGTTCAGAACATTGTCAGGGCAGGGCATGTACTCTGGAATCACTTATTTCACCTCCCTTGTGGTACAGGTGGGGGTTGTGAGACCCACAGGATGGATAAGTGTGTTCCATTGGCATGATTACACCTTCTGTTTAGGAAGATCAAATGTGACTTGGCTTTGATTACCTGTGTCACTAGAAGGGAAAGTGAAACTCATAGATTTCCAAATGTCATGCAATAAAAAATAATTTCTATTTTGAGAGTAGAATAAATTTGAAGCCATTTTGGGTGGAGGGAAGTGATTGCAGGTGTATCTTTGTAATCATGTTGAGCCCTGCTGAATGAGGCAAGAAAAAGAAAAATGGGGAAAGAAGGGAGAAAAGTCAGAAGGTAGTCAGCCTAGGATTAATGATATCCTGTGGACGGTCTACATGGGATAAACTACAAACCATTTCCCTAATGCAAACACATTTCCTCCACCAGGTTTTACAACAGCCCCCCACCCCCGCACACACACTGCCTGGTTTTAAGATACAGTTAGCAAAACACATTATATCCACCACCTCTTTCCAGAATCTCCAGCATCCTCACCGTCTTGCTAATCTGCCATTGCTTGAATTCTGAGATTCTCCATCTTTGTTCTATCCAACTATGTCCCCCTATTTCTCTGCTGCTGAGCCCTAGAAAGAAAAGGTGCATACTGCTCTGGGACCAGAGTTTGGATATCATTCCTCCATCTGGCCCCTGATCCCCTCCTGGGACTTGGGCTTGGGTAATTTTTTCTTACTCTCTGCCTTAGCTATTCTAACCTTTCTCAACTTTTAAGAAGATCTTTAAACTCCCCCCTTTTCCTCTCTGTAGATGACAGGGCTTTCTAGTTAACAATAAAGAATCAAGCTATCAGGCATGAATTCCCTCAACCTCATTAAAAATCCATCTGTTCTCACAATTATCTATTCCTTTTCTCATAAAGGAGGAAGGGTTTCTTTTTCTGCCCAAGGAAACCCTTAAGTGCATGATGTAGAGTTTTCCTCCTAACTGTGAAGAACTTGTCCCATCAATAATGCTCCTGTTCTTTATCAACCTCTCCTTCCCATTGACTCTTACCTCTCAGCACAGGAGTGGGCTCAGATTCCTGATATATTATAAAGTGTCCTTCCAGCTAATCACCTTCCTTTAAAAGCCAAATTTTATAAAAGAGTAACCTACACTCTATATTCTCTCACCCATTCATCCTTCAACCCATTGCATTGTGAGTTCCAGCCATATTGTTCACTGAAACTACCTTTGTTTAGAGCACAAATGACCTCATAATTGTCATACCCCATGAACATTCCCCCACAATTCCTTTCTTACTTCATTTCTTCTTACTTCACATTTTTAGTACTTTAAAAATCATTTTTCTTCCTTAATATGTTTGACACTAGTGGTTTTTCTCCTACCTCTCAGATTACACCTTCTCAGTCTCTGGAGCACTCCTGATTTTTCTTTTGTTTCTCAGTATCCTGCACTTGACCCTCATCTATGCTCACTGTATGCATTTTGCTGTGGGTAAACCCACCCATGCTCTTGGACTTTACATCTGAGTTCATTGCTCCCAACTCCATGGCCCGGTGCAGCTCTTTCCTCTGAATCAAACAAAAATATCTCAAGGCCTGATGAACATCTCCACTGGATGTTCATAAGCACCTTAAAATCATCCTACCCTCTACAGAAATTATCACCCTTTCCCTCAAAGGTGACTTTTTAAATTTTCTGTAACAAGAAATATGAGTCACCTTTGACTCCACCCTCCACCTTTCTATACTAATATTCCATGGGCTTTTAATCTTAATTACCTGATATCCAGTCTCATGGCCATCCAACATACCACATTTATGTGCTAGTTGAGCTTTTCATTTCATTTTTAGGCGCCGATGTGAGTGTGTGTTTGTCTGCTCTTGTTCTCTTCTTAGTAAAATGCAATTCTAGGTAGGGGAGGGGGGAAGTTAACACCAGCCATTTACACTTTAGTGTGAATGAGTCTTCTGAAATAATAAGCAACTTGAGAAGAAAGCTTGAGTGCCTTGGATGGCAGCTAAATGGAGAACTAAGAGGCACTCCCTTGGTACAGAATCAGGCAGTTAGATCACTTGAACCAAACTGCTAACTTTCCAATTTTTTCCCATCTTTGGCATGCAGTGAAGTTTGTTATGGCTTTCCATCTATCTCAGGGCTGACCCATCTCTGTCCCTCTGTCTGTCTCACATTGACTGTTGTACTTGGAGAGATCTGAACAGTTAGCATAATGTTGCTCTAAATGTAAGCTTGCTCTCTCTCTCTCTCTCTCTCCCCCCCTCCCCATGCACTTTCTTTCTTGTTTGCTTTCACTTAGCTAGAATGTAATTAAATTTGAATTGCAGCCAAAGCCGATTTGTGAGACAAGCATTTGGTTAGTGATATCGAGCCAACCAGGTTAAAAAAAAAAACTCAGCAAAACTTCAAAAAGACCAATAATCACACTGTGATTGAAATTCAGTACTTCTCTTCTTATGCTCTCTCCTATTAACTTGGACAAGAGCTGTAATCTCTCTTGGGACCCTTGGCTCATCGTAATTCACAGATGAATCTAGGTGTACATGTGCACATAACAGAGAATGGAGGGCCACAGCATTAACTCTCCAACCATAGTTGAGGAGCTCTAGTTTAACTAAGAGATTAGGTTAGTTAGCAGAATTAGAAGTTAGGGGATTGGGATAAAAACAATAATGGAGGGAAGATGAAGCAGAAATTAAGGGATGGTTGGGACATCAAATCCTGGAATCTGAGGATATAACATAGGGAAAAATAAGATTAAGAGTCAGAGGATCATTCATTCATGAAACAATAGATTCTTAAGGTTGCAAAGGATCTCAACTGGAATCCATCCTAATACTTCTTCTCCATTTTACTGACATAGAAACTGAGGCTCAAGAAGGAAATGGACTTACCCAAGGTCACCCAGTGGTGTTCAGTCAATCAACACATAGGATGTGCCCTGTGCTTAGCCTGATGTTCTGGGGGCTTCTGATAAGTATTAAGGTACAATCCCCATTCCTGGAAAGTAACCCTGAGTGAGTGAACACATCCTTCCCAGCAGCCTGCAGCCTTAACTTTCTGTGACCAGCAGCACACCTGCTCTGGATTAGCTGTGACCCTGGTCCTTCCTTTCCCAGCTCTTCCAAAGATCCTTTTTGGGGAGTGCACTGAGAGTAGCTAAGGATAGGTAGGAGTGTGTGTGTGTGTGTGTGTGTGTGTGTGTGTGTGTGTGTGTGTGTTCACCCAAGCTGGAAACATGGCAGCCCACCAGCCATCTCTCATTACCTTTCAATACTTCAGGTTCTCCATACCTTTGCTGCCTTTTCTTAATGTGGGCAGCTCTTTGTAACTCTCCTCTGTGGGCATGTCAGGTAGTTCTCCACTGCCTGTGGGCTATCTGTGGAAGACAGGCATGATTCTAGTGCTTCCCTTGGATGCCCAATGTCCCCAGTTGAGCAAGCAGATGTTCTATATGCACTTGTTGGGTGGATGGATGGATGAACAAAATGAGCACTGAGTGAGGAAAAGAAAGCCCATAGAAATGAAATACCCTACCCAAGGCCACAGAGTTAGTTTGGGATTGAGATCAAAATGTAGACTTTCTGACTCCCAGCTCAGAGCTCCACTTGGCCTCTGCAGGCACTGAGAGAAGGTCTTGAAAAGCAGAGGCAGACATAGGGGTGAACCGGAGAATGACTATCTTCTTGGTTAAAGTCATGTCAGTGTCCTTGCTGGAGGTCCCTTAGTACTTAAGAACAAAAATAACCAAACCAAGATTCCAAAGTTCTTGGGTCTAGTCTGGACTCTGATGTTGGATATACACATTATATCTCCTTTTTTCAGCCTGTTTTCTTATTCAGTGAACTGGTTATATTTGACTGTATGGCATTCAAAGGCAATTGAGACCTAATATTTCAAAACCCATCATTCCAGATGCCAGTGAATACTCAAATTCCATTAATTTATTTACTCAATAAATAATAATAGCAATAATAAAAATAATCATTGTGACTATTATGTTTTCTAGCTAGATGGGAGATGTTTGGATGGGAGGCTCTTCCTCCCCGTTGCTATTTGGGGAGCTTGGGGCTAAATATAGCCCAGTGCCAGGCATCCCAAACACCATCATCTCAAATTAGGAAACATATTTGCACCTCCTATCAACAGTCCTATGGCAGACACACTGACAACGCTGGCAAAGATGCAAGAATACTGTTTCCTCCCATGGAAAAAAAATTCATGTCTGCCTTCTGGAAGAAACTGTCCAGATATTCTGTGAAAGAACTCGATGGCAGGGTAATGGGAGGCATAGGCATCTAAGAATTGAGCCTAGGACTCAGGAGGTCTGGTATATAGACAGTGCTGTTTATTGTGCACCTACGATGTACCAGGCTGGGGGCTGAGTAATTTATATATGTTACTTCTAGTCCTCATGGCATCTCTTAAAAATAATCTCTCAAGGCCACACAGCTTGGAAGTAACAGAGGAGAGATGTGCACCTATGGCTGTCTCATCCCAAGGTTCATGTGTCACCCACTACATTGTACAGCCTCTCCATAGGCCCTTCCTTCCTCCTTCCTAAACACTAGTGGATACTTTTACTGTGTTTCTAACCTAGTGCTAAGTATACAAAGGTAAATGAGACTCAGTTCTTGCTCTCAAAGACCTCCCAGTTAATGCTTAACTGATAACATTAACTGGTAATCAAGATACCGCATGACATGAATAGTGATAAAGATAAATACAGTGCAGTGGAATCACAGACTGGAGCAGGCATGAAAAACTCCAGAAAGGAAGCAAGGTTTCAGTTAAAACATCCAAAGTGACCAGCACTTGACAGTCCATTGAGGCATGAGGTGGCACTTGGCAAATGGAGCAGTATGGGCAAGGGCAGGGAGCTTTGAGATAGCTGTTTGGTTTGGGGGACAGTGATCTTCATAGGGCAGAGTCTTGTCCCCTCTGTATCATGCCATCTCCACTCTCCACATTGAGTGGCATTATTAGTGCACTGAGTGAGAAGAGCCATGTTAAGGCACTCAAAATTAAAAAATTCTCTCCATCCTACTTCAACAAATGAAAGAAGTGTGGAGTCCTACCCCAGGAGATCTCAAATCCCATATTCAGGAAAAAACAAAATAACTACCAAACAAAAAATACTGCAGGAATCTGTGTGGTGGCCCGGGGCCAGAATTACTCCATAAAACCCTGCCCAGTCCCTTTGGCCTCCTCGCCACTCTCTGCAACCCTGGCATCTGAGCTGGACCGTGTCTCCAGAGAGTTGAGGCTTTTCCAATAGAAATTGACTGCTACCTTTGGCTCTGAGTGCCTTCCCACTGGGGAGGCACTTCGGAGACGGATGCCAGTGCCTAAGGTGAGGCATTGATTCCTTCCTCCTCTCCTCATCTTCCTCCTCCCTCTCCTTCACCTCCTCCTCTGCCTTCTTCCTCTGCCCTCCTCCCCACATAACTTGTCAGTTCTCCTTGCCCCCCACCTTGTCATTTCTTCCCTTTCCTTCCTGACCTCTCCCCACCCTCCCTGCCTTCCCTCCCACTTCTCTCTCCAGCTATAGCTTCAGAATGTCAGAAAATAAAAACAAGCCACTTTCTATGCATTGTTTCTACATCCAAGCCAATAAAATGTTCCTTTCATTTGAGAGGAAGGAAAAGCAGTCACTCAGACCTTAGCAGGGAGTACAGCACACTTATTTGTCGTCTTCCTGGAGCTCTGTAGAGACTAGCTCCTCCCGTGTGACAAGGCCTGCTCCCAGAGCAGCCCACTTGGAAATAGGCCCAAGGAGAGCTGAAGCAGCTGTCTGTGACAGGATTGTGACCTGACACCATGTTCACTGTCTGTCACACCCGTCCCCACTCCTTGGGGCATTCCCAAGTCCCACCCCTTAAATGGGGCCCCAGGACAGTCTCCACCATTTCTGCACAAAGAGGCTTCAAAAAAGCCTTGCTCAGCTCAAGGTGGCTTTCATGACAGGATCAGCCCAGGCTCACCCTCTGCTCCACCCTGTAACAGGCTGCCATGAGCCTAGAATTTCCATCTGAGGGGTAGACCCAGTTCTGGCTCAGAGACTTCCGATCTGATGAGTAGATACAGTCCATGCTCTCAAAGAGTTTCCAGCCTGCTGGTGGTGACATGACCCTTACCTTCCAGGAGTTTCCATGTTAACAGCTGTCACAAACTCACCCCAAAACTCAAAGGCTACTAGAGGTGTGATGCAGTAGAAAAAAAGAGAAAGCACATGGTCTTTGAAGCTGGTTATAAACAAATCTCAGCTCCAGTTTTAACTGACATCTTCATCTGTAAACTGAGGCTTCTTTCCTAGCAGCCTGCATTCCAGAGAAGGATGGTGGCAGGCTTGACTGTCACTCCCTCTAACGTGTCAGTTGGAGGAGTTATGGAATACTTGCCTGTGATTTTTGGTCTCTGCCTCAGTGGCCTCTTTTCTCCATGACTCCCCCGCCCCTGTGATTCTTGTGTCAATCTCCACATCTCAGACTCTAGAGTAACAAAGTCACCCTTTATAAGGGGGCCAGCTTCATGCCAGGCACTGTACTAGTTGCTTAATAACATTTCAATCTCCACCTCTTGGGTTCTGTTGGGAACTGCTCTGCCTGGTTTCAGGAGTTGTAACCACCCCCCGTGGCTAAGGCTGAGTGAGCGACCTCTGGACTGTAAGCCACTGAGGAAACAAAGCTTATCTCCCTAGCAAGGGAGCTGCTTCTGCCGTCTCTAGCCCCCAATGCTTGGTCAGTAGCCAATGACGGGTACGACCCCCCTGTGGGGGCAACCTAAGCCAGACACGATCACTTGGGAGGCCATAAAGGTAGGACTCAGGGGGGTGCAAAATAGGGCAAAAAAACCCTACCCCCTGCCCAGCTATTTTGACATAGCCCAAGTCCCCTTTCCATCTGGAAGAAGCGCTTCCTAGCTCTAATTCACTTAAGCCTGAATCTTGATGGGGAGGGGGTGCAGCCCTCTGCTGGCTAGAGTGGGTTTCCTGGGTAATCAGGCATAAGAAATAATTCACATAAGTTCTGTGAAGCCTGCTTTGCTAATGGATCTGGGCAGGATCCGGGCAGGATCCGGACAGGAAATGAGTATGTCTCCTAAAGTTTTTGCAACCCCCTTACCTGACAGACACTGGCTCAGATTAAGCCCTCAGATTTCTTTGAGATGTTATCTATTGTTTGATCCTTGCCGACTGACATTGATTAATGAGCTTTACCTGTATCGCTGTGTGTTACGAACCTAATAAAAAGCCATTGAGGAAGGGGCTCTTGGTCTTTCTCCTTTAAGAGTCTGACCACCTCTCCTCCCCAAGTAGATCGTGTCTTGGTAGTATTATTTTCATCTGTGGTGGACAGGGGGACTTGTGCAGAGTTTCCCCCACAGGGTTCAAATCCATTCTCCTTCCTGTGTTGACTGCCAAAAACAAATTCCACTTTCCTTGCCATTCTCATGTCTGGCTCCACATGTCCCAGGTGCCTATTACCAGGAATGTTAGGTGAGCGTACACCTGTAACTGAATGCTGAGATTTGTAAACCTGCCCAGAACAACCAGCCAGCGCCATCTCTCTGGGCCTCTTATACAGCTTATCATCCCAACTCCTGCAGCCCGGTGTTTCCTTCACTGAGTTTATTTCTTGAGCCTCTGTTATTAGTCACAAATCCATTTTTCAGATGGTGTTGCTGGCACAGGGAGAGCCTGGGATGCTGGCTCAAGGTCACCATGATGTAAAGGGCTTGCAGCCCCATCCAGCTGGTAGAGGGCCCCTGCCAGCCATGCGTCTCAGTGAGCATGCACACTCCTCCCCAGCACACCCGCCTTCAGGTTGGCTATGCCTTGCAGCACCAATCCAGGTTGCTACAGTGGTCGCAGCAGAAGCCAGAGAGACAGGCCCGACACAGAGCTAACAGGACTATTACACTCCCACCAGAGAGTCTGAGGAGCTATGAGGTTGGCTAGCCAATCTTTGAGGATGGCAAGAACGGAAAGCCCTTCATCCTTGGAACAACAGCCCAGAATGCGAAGGGACTCAAGCTCGAATGGAACTGTGCTTCTCAGATTCCTCTACTGCGGGCCTGGCAGACAAGGCACATTGTCCATCACCACCCCTTCCTCAGCCTCCAGAAGTCTGTGGGGCGGAGAGACACTGGGATGAGGCAGCTCTTAGCTAGTGACTCTGGCTCCCTAAGACAGGCTCCTGACCCCCCTGGGTAAGAGGACATCATCTCTGCCACCTCTGCTTCCTCTGGGATCCCCTAGGCTGAGAGTCTGTCTGCCTTGCCCTGGGGGTAGGGCACAGTCATGTCCCAGCCCCCTGAAGGTTCCAGAAGAGCTATATCATGACCAACTATCTTGGTTTGCCTGGGGCTAAGGTGAGGGAGGCAGGTTCCCAGGATGTGGGACTTTCTGTGCTGAAACTGGCCAAGTCCTGTACAAAGCAGGTCACACTAGAGAATTACCTTGGTCCTCTCATTATGGGCCCCTGGTTTCTGATTCCCATCTTCTGTCCTGTTTTTTAAACATCTGTCCGTATTAAATTTTTCCTATTTAGCATTTGTCCCAACATAAAGGACAGGGGGAACATATTAGAGAAATAAGTAAGTGGGTAATATCTCCATGGCCTCAGCATACAAATGCTGACAAAAGCAATGCTGGTTGTCAGAGTGCCCATGAGAGAGGTGTATGGGAAAGGGGAGGGAGCTGGCTATCTTCTAGGGAAGCAGGTACTCTGACTAAGGGGCTGAGAACCACAGCACTGACCTTGCAGCCTTGTCAAGGTTGCCTACTGCTTATCCCAGAGGACCCCAAAGTGAAGACCTGGCCATGAAAAAGGATGTCATGGGATTGGGAGCTGTCATCGAGCTGGTTGAGCCATGTCCCTGTGCATGGTGATCAGCATATATGTGCCCCCTTTTCCTCCACTCTTGCTCCTCCACAGCGTCCTGACAATCTCTCCCGCTCTTTGTTGGTTCTGACGTTTTCCTATCATTCTCAGCTAATCTCTGTGCTCTCCTCTTCTAGGAAGTCTGCCAAAAGGAAGAGTTTCAATGAGCTTTCATTAGTCTTTACTCCACTTTCAGGAGAGATGCATAGACATCTTTGGTGAAGGATTTGTATCTTCTGACCCAGACCTTTCCCATGGAAGGACAGAGCTCCTGGGGATAGGGCCTGGACACAGCTGAATAGATATGTCAAATCCTCTAATGTGATTGCCTGTCCCTTTCACCACCTGGCATGGCTGTAGCATGCATATTGTGATTTTTATTATAAAGTGCTTTTAGAGGCTTTGCAAAATTTAAACTATGTATGCTAAAGTGAGATGCCTCCCTTCTTCCCATTATTGTGTGTGTGTGTAAAATGTCCATTGCATATTTCATTCATTCATTCATTCATTTATTTATTCTTATTTATTTTATTTTAATTGTTATTCAGAAAGGCATATTTCTTTTAATTGTGCATTTACAAACTAGGTGGGGAGTAGAAGAAAGTTTCCAGACTAATCTTTCAGGAAAGAAAGGAAAGTAGCTCTGAGGTTCTATAAATTTGGGGATAAAAACAGAGTAAGTGGCTAATGTTCATAAGAACTAAAAATTAACAAATTGGGACAAGGTATTTCTTCCCCCAAAGAGTATTCATTTGTTTGTCTTAAGTAAACAAACAGGTTGATTACAATTATTAGCTCATGAAAGTGTTGACTGAATCTGACTAACAGCTGTGAAATGCAAACAGACATGTGAAAACATAATTGTATTCTCATTCCCACTAATGACTTTGATGAAGGCGGGACATCATACTAAAAACAGAAAAAATTAGGTTTGGGGCTAATGTTTCTTTGAAAGTTCTTTAATTAATACATGCCATCTCTGTTCTTTGGGGCACCCTTTTGTTGCAAATCTGTTGCTTAAAAGCTAAGCATGCTGGCCTATATAATTATAAAGAAAAACTATTTCTCGCAAATACTGGGCGTTTTTTCACAACAATATTTTCCCAACATTTTTAAATGAAAAAATTTAAACATATTAAAAGAGAAAAGAATTTTTTAAGGATTTCTACATACACTTACCATCTATCTATATTCTACAATCAACCTTTTAGAACATTTGCTTTATCATTTATCTTCTTATCCATTAGTAAATCTTCATTTTTGATGCATTTCAAAGCATAGTCCACACATCAGTGTAATTAACCTTTAACACATCAGTATACATATCATTAGCCATAGTTTAATATTTGTTTTTTTAGATGTTATTTTTAGATGAAATTTACATAGTGTAAAGCATCAATCTTAAACATACCATTTGATGAGTTTTGACAAATGCACACATGTTTATAACCGAAACCCTAAGGACATTACCATCACTCCAGAAAGCCCCCTCACACCTCTTTCAGCCTATCTCTGCACACTCCCACATACACACAGGTAAGCACTATTCTGATTTTTTCACCATGGAGTGCTTTGCGGTTGTAGGATTTTATGGAAACGGAAATGGAAGCATAATTATTCAGTGCACACTCCCTTGCATAAAGCTTCTTTCACTTAGCATGTTTCTGAGCTTCATCCAGGCTATGTGAATGAGTAAATTATTCCTTTTGATGGCTGAGTAGTAGCTCCTTGAATGAATGTATACTCATTCTCCTGCTGATGGCCACCTAGGCTGTTTTCAGGTTTTGGCAATTATGAATAAAGCTGATACAAACATTGAATACACCACTTCTTGTGGATACGTGGTCTTGTTTTATTTGGGTAAATATCCAGGAATGAAATTATTAGGTTATAGATTAGATGTATGCTTAGTTTTATTCTAATAGAAAAACTACCAGTACTTTCCAAAGTGGTCATCCCATCTCACCCTCCCGTCAGCAGTATGGAAATTCCGGTTCCAGCCTCACATCCTGACCAGGAGGGTGCTGTCAGGGGTTTTATTTGTGACCATTTTAATGGGTGTGCCATACTATCTCCCAGCAGCTTTCATTTACATTTCTCTGATGACTAATAATGTGGAGCACCTTTTTTTCCCTATAATTATTGGCCATTCATTTATCTTCCTTTTTGAACTGTCGTTTCAATATTTTTGCCCAAATTTGTTGGATTATTTGTCTTTCTAGTATTGTGTTGCAGGAGAGATGGATATATTCTGGACATTAGTCCTTTGTCAGATATGTGTTTTGCAAATATTTCCCTTAATCTGTGGCTTGCCTTTTTAGGAACAGAAGTTTTTAATGTTTATGAAGTCTGAGTTAACAATGTTTTGTTTCATAGTTATTGTGTTTCTAAATCCTGTCTAGGAAACCCTTGCTATCCCTGAGTCACAAAGATATTTTCTGTTTCTTCTAGAAGCTTTGTAGTTTGTGGTCCACATTAAATTAATTTTTGTATATGTGTAAGGCAAGGGCTGAGGTTCATTTTTTCCATGTCAATACCCAGTTCTTCCAGTGTCACTTGCTGAAAAGACTTTCCTTTTCTACATCACATTGATTTGGTGCCTTTGGTGAAAATTAAATGTTTATAGACAGCTGGGTCTATTTCCAAATTCTCTATTCTGTCCCATTGATCTATTTGCTGAGTCTATGTCACTCCATACTGTTCTGATTGTGGTAATGTTTATAATAAGTCTTGGAGACAAGTAGCATAAGCCATCCAACTTTGTTCTTTTTTAAATAAATGCTTTGGATATTCTAAGTCTTTTGTATTTTCATATAAAATTTAAAATGAGCATGCCAATTTCATTTAAGGGGCAGTTTTAATCTGGGGAGACTTGACATCATATTAGTTTTGAGTCTTCCAATTCATGAACATGGGATATCACTCCAGTTGTTTAGATCTTTACTTTCTCCCAGTGTTTTGTGTTTTTCAGTCTTGCATTTTCATAATTTATTCCTAAGTATTTTATGATTTGTTGCTATTGTAAGTAGAATTTTAAGAATTTTTTTTTGTTACTAGCATGTAGAAATCCAATTGCTTTTAGTATTTGACTTTGTATTTTGCAATCTTACTATATTCACTTATTTTTTCTAGTAGGTCTTTTGCAGTACAAGCTCTAATTTTTTAGTATTTTCTATGCAAACAACCAGGTAATCTACAAATACAGTTTTACATTCCAATCTCCATGCTTTTCTTGCATTACCGCACTGGCTATTGTGTTCAGTACATTGTTGAATTAGAGTAAGGAGAGTGGACATCCTTGCCTTGTTCTCCAGCTTAGGATTGTTGGAAATAATTATCTATCGATCTCTCACATTTGTATGACATTTCAGTAAGAGAAATGCTCACAAACAGAGTCTATCTTTCAAGAATGTTTGTACAGCAAACAGCCCAAGAATACAGAGATGGTGTCTCCTTCTAGAGAAGAGGACTATTTATTTGCTTTCAAAGGTAATCTTTTCAAAGGTAGGGCAAAGGCTGGGCAGGTTTCCTTGAAACCCCTTATAAAAGATTGGGGTTCCCTAACATTGGGGATCCTCATCTGTGACCCAAACACACTTCTTGTGAAGCATCCATTTAGGCCCAATAGGACAAAGGGTCAATGATGAGAGCATGAAGCTCATGCTATCTTCTGTGCTGTGAGTAAAATCCTATGTCTCTGACCAATGAATTTCACATTTCCTGCCAGCATCTGCTATGCATTGAATGGTGTTACTACAAAAATTCATATGTTGAAGCACTAATCCCATAATGTGACTGTATTTTAGAGATGGGACCTATAATGACATAATTGAGGTTAAATGAGATCACAAGGATGGGGCCCCAATCCAATAGGATTAGTGTCCTTATAAGCAAAGACACTAGAGAAAGTGTCTCTCTCTCTCTCTCCCCCTACTCTCTTCCCCTCCCATGCTCACAGGAAAGGCCATATGAGGACAAAGTGCTGTCTATAGGCCAGGAAAAGAAGCCTCGCCAGAAACCAAATCCTGCTGGAACCTTGGCCTTGGACTTTCCAACCTCTAGAATGGTGAGAAAATAAATTTCTGTTCTTTAAGCCACACAGTCTATGGTATTGTGGCAGCCCAAGCCAACAAACACAACATTCATACAACTGGTAGGCTAACTTGCTAACTTGCAAGTAGGGTAAAATTCAGACTCTTCACATTTCTTGACAAGATAGAAAGCATTAAATTTTTAACCATTAAGTATGATTTTTACTATAAGATTTTATAGACACTTCTAATCAAATTGAGAAAGTCTCCCTCTATTTTTAATTTGCTAAGAGATTTTAATATAATTGGGTGATGCATTTTGTCAAATACTTTGTCTGTATCTGCTGATATGATCATTTTTTCCTCTTCTATTCTATTAATATAATGAATTACATTGATGTTTTAATGTTAAACCAATCTGGCATTACTAGAATAAACCTTACTTAGTCATGTCATATAAATATATCTGTATTGCTATATTCATTTTTGAAAAATATTTTATTAAAGAATTTTGCTCTTTTCTTTGTTGAGAAATCTAGGTTCATAAAGAATATTGGTCTATGGCTTTTCTTGTCTTAAACTGTCTTTCTCTGGTTTCGGTATTAGGGTAATACTGACTTCATAAAATGAGTCAGGTTTTCTTAATTACCTCCTTTATTTTATGGGAGAATTTGTATTAGTCAGCTCAGTCTGCTGTAGTAAAATACCATACACTGGGTGGCTCAAATAACAAATGTATATTTTCTCACACTCTGGAGGCTACATCCAGGTGCCAGCATGGTCAGGTTCTGATGAGAGCTCTCTTCCTGGCTTACAGATAGCTGCCTTCCTCTGTGTCTTCATAGGACAATGAAGAAGAGAGAAAGAGGGAGGGAGGAAGGGAGGGGGAGAGAGAGAGACAGACAGAGAGAGAGAGAGAGAGGGAGGGAGAGAGAGAGGAGTGTATGGTGTCTCTTTCTATAAAGACACCTATATCATTTTGATGGCCCCACCTTCATGACCTTATCTAAGCCCAATTATCTCCCCAAGACCCCATCTCAATACATAACATCATATTGGGGGGCAGGGCTTCAACATACAAATTTGGGGGGACACAATTTAGTCCATAGAAAAGTTTGAGTAGAATTGTTATCATTTCATCCCTAAATGTTTAATAGAATTCACCAGTGAAATCACCTGAACCTGAAAATTTCTTTCTGGATAAGATGACTAGGAAGACCACTGGAGGGGGAATCCCGGTCTTGTCCTGACTCCACAAGTACAGCCTGTAATGGGAATAAGTCACATGTCATCTCTAAATCATCTGCCTATAGAATGAAAATAATAAGATTTGATCCTACAGACCTCTGGCACCAAGGGATGGATCTTGGAGGGATTACAGGTGTAAAGATCTTTATGAATCTAATCTACGCTATGATTGCGGCTGGACCTGGACCCCAAACTCACTAACTTCTCACTGGCAGTCCTCAGGATAGGGGACTACCCCCTGCATTTCTGTGTGACAGAGACCTCCATCCTGTCAGCTATGTACATCTCCTAGTTGGCATGATGCTGCCTTCTGTGTGTCTTTGCTCCACAGCTATCTCTCTACATTAAATACTTACTATACTTACATGCTGACATCGAGATGAGTCTTAAGAGATTGTTGAAACGAGCAAAAAAGATATGTCTCAGCACCCCAGGAGCTTAGGGAAGATCCTGAGCTTCTGTTTGAACTGCAGAGACAAGCACCCACATGGAAAGCAAAGAGTGTTTAAGGACAGCAGGAATAAACTAAAAATGTCCCAAAGGAGCTGGCTGATGGAAGGTTGTAAGGAATGGGGACCCAGGGGAGGGTGGCAGTCGTGGCATCAGCAGACTGCAGCATGATCATCTCTGACACTCTCCAACACAGAATACAGGCAACACCAGTGTGGTAGAGAGCCCAGACTCCAACCCCAAAGTTCTCAAACTTGGCTGCATAGAATCACCTGGGGAACGAATGAAACTCTTCAGATGGAGCAAGTTGTAGTGTTTCTGAAAGTTCCCCAGGTGAGTCTCTTATGCAACCTTGTGTTTGAGTCCTGGCCCTTACATCGGCTAGCTCTAATGCCTGCATATACTGCCAGGTCACTTAACTACTCAGTTTCACTTTCCTCATTGGGAAAAGAGAAGAACATTCACCTCTGATGGTTGAATTAGGTGTCCCAGAAAGAGGTCAGAGCCCTAACTCCTAGTACCTTTGAATGTGATCTCATTAGGAAATAAAGTCTTTGCAGAGATAATCAAGAAACGACAAGGTCATTAGGATAGGTCCTAACCCAATATGACTGTGTTCTCACAAAAGAAGGAAATTTAGACACAGGCAGCCAAACACAAAGAAAACATCATATGAAGACGGGAGTTGTGCTACAAGGCAAAGATCTACCAGGAGCTAGGGGACAGGCCTGGACCAGATCCTTCTCCACTACCTTCATTGGGAGTATGGCCCTGCCAACATCTTGATTTCAATCTTCTGGCCTCCAGAACAGTACATTTTTGTTGTTCAAGCCACCCAGTTGGTGGTACTTCGTTGTGGCAGCCCCAGCAAACTAATCCACTGCCCTACAGAAGTTTTATAAGACTTAAGAATAAAATATATAAAGCTTCTGGCACACTGTGTGCACTCAATAAGTTATGATGCTAATATTACTTTATTTTTCTGTTTTGTTTTTTTTTATAGAATGTGGCTGTGTAACCACAAATTTTGTAACCTCTCTGTGTCCCAGTTGTCTTTCTGTAAAAGGGCACTGACAAGTGCCTATTTCATAGGATGGTCATGAGCATCAAATGAGCTCAAATGTGGAGCCCTTGGAACAGTGCCCGGCACATGGTAAGTTATTAGTAAATAGGATGGTGATGAGGATGGTATAAAATGAGGGAAAGAACTTGATGATCCTTAGTATTTCTAGCTAGAAAACCAGATACTTCAACACTGCTTTTAAAATGGTCAAACAAATTAAAGAAATCTGTGATTTTTCTGCAGGCTGGCTGCAGAGTGAAACTAGAGAGAAGATGTAGATTATTTAGAAAGACCAGGAAGAGAAGTCTTTATTCAGGGGAATTTCAAGTGCCTTTGACACAGGTCCTGGGGCTCATCTCTAAACCAGCAACGGCTGCTGGGCCTGTAGTTAGTTCCTTGATGGGTCCTTACCCTGTGGACCATGGTTGTTAACAGCCCACAAGATAATCAGCCTTGTGTGTGTCTTATGTGAGGGACCATGGGGCACCCAGGGTGCACAAGTGACCTTAAGAAGCTGCTGCCTTACCTGGGACCCTTAAACTCCCAGATGAGTCAAGGAGAGCAGGGATCTGGGGAGGCTCCACCCTACCCTCTATGCTAAACAACCTAAGAGAGCACTGGGGAAGGGGAAGGTGTTGGTGACAATGTCTAGGTCTTGCTGTGGTTGGAGGACTAGCACAGCCCATGCTAAACTTGGGAGGCCGGGAGGATGAATCTGCCTCTTTTTATTGATGCCTCTGCCTTGTCCTCCCAGAGAAATCTGATTATCTGGGCTATGCTTGCAGATGTCAAAATGAAATGTTTGCCTCCAGGTCCCTGCTTGGGGTGTGGGGGCAGCTGGAGCTGTCTCCTGACTTCCTGTCTACAAACCATCATTAATCCCCCTCTGTTACAGTCGATAGCTGATGTCACTTTTTCTGGTTTAAGTGGCTCAGTGACCTTCCCTTATTTTCTTCTTAATAAGAAAGGCTCCATTGGGGCTGGGCCTGTGGTGAGCCCTTTCATTCAGAGGACATTAAAACAGAGGGATAGAAGGAAGTTCCTGGGGTCAGCTCCACAGGGCTCTGTCCACCTGCTATTGCAACATATTTCTGTGACTGTGATGTAGGGCTTTCTTCTCCCTTGGGCACAAATTTCTTACCTTATCCCAACAAGAGTGCCTCAAGAGGGGTCCAACTCAGATGCTCCCAAGGGGTACCCTGGACTCCTGGGTTATGGCTCCTGTAAGTGCCCTTGTTGCACCTACAAACACACACACCAGCTTCACCACCTTTGTCTCCCAAAGTCAAAGCTCCCTCCTATAATGGCGAAGCCACAGAGGTTCCAAACCCAGGTTCTATTTTAGTAGTTCCAGGGAGTTTTAAAGAATACAGGTGCCTGGAGAAAATCTTCCCAAGCTCTTTACGAAGGAGGCTGCATGGAATACCAATAAATATGTCCAGGTGCTCAACTCCACTAGCCATCAGAGAAGGCAGAGTAAGCCACACTGGGAGTCCACTGTACACCACACAGGCTGTAAAGCACAAAGTCCAGACAACATTGAGTCCTGTAGGGGTGGGAGCCCCGAACTCTCACACACTGCTGGTGGGAGTGGAAACTGTGCCACCATACAAAAAAACTGCTTGGCAGTATCTAAACTGACCAAACATACACCCTTTCACTCAGTATTTTCCAAGGTGGATACCACAGAAAGGCATGTATATATTCACCAAAAAAACACAAACAAACAAAAACAAACCACGTACAAGAATGTTCACAGCAAATAAGAATGCTCATAAGAAGCCAACCCAGAAACAACTCGTGTGCTCATCAATCAGAGGACTATACACAAGGGGTGGCATTTCATATAGTGAGATTTGAAGGCACAATGGGAATGAACAAATACAATTACAAGCCGCATTGTGGATGGCCCTCACAAACATGATGTTCATGAGTGAAGCCAAACACACACAAAATGCATGCTTTTTTTATTCCATTTGTATGACATTTACAAATGGGCAAAAACTAATCTAGGACGTCAGAAGGCGGGATAGTGTTGGGTGACTTTGGAGATGACTGGGAGAGAGGGCCCCAGGGAGTTCTGAGGGGCTGGCAAAGCTCTGTTTCTTGATCTGGGTGACAGTTACATGAGCGCATTTAGTTTGTGAACATGCATTAAGGATGTACACTTGGGATGGGTTCACTTTCCTGGAAGAATGTTACAATTCAATAAAAAGAACCAATACCCAGGCCCACCTTCTGAGATTCAGGGGTATTTTTAAGTTTGAGAATCCTGGATTTAGAGATGGGGGTTTGGAGTCAGAGGCAGCAAACTTCAAAGGCCAGTTTTCCCACAAACTTGCTTATGTAAGATATTGAGTCTCTCCAGATCTGTTTCTATTTCCCCTCCCTTTAGGCCTCAGTTTCCCCCAGGGTGACAAGAAAGGTCTCCACAAAAGAACCAATGTTCTTCCTGGCTCTGACCTTCAGGACACACCAGTATAGATGTCTGAGAACCTGTTAATGACTATGGAGTCCCACCTTCTTTGGCTGTGCCCCCCGCCCCACCCTGTGTCTAGGAGTGATGTATATCAAGGCAGAAGCATTTTGACTGAAGGAACCAGAGTATATCCTCTGACCCCCAGAGGATCCTGGGCTATACGAAGGTCATACAGTGACCCTGCTACAGGTCACTAAGAGAAGGGAGCTTCCACTGACTTTATAAGCCCACCACTCCCCACCAGTTCCTTCCCCACCCTCCCGCAGGAGAAAAGGGGTGGGGAAAGGGAAGCAGGAGGAGAAGTGCCAGCTCTTCCCTTTGTCCAGGGATCTTCCTCAGCCACTGACATTCCTAACTCCTCACACACAAGCCGAATCCCAGAGACCCGCAATTCTGGATTTGCTCTACCAGCCAGAGGAGCATGCATTCTTCACTTCCCCACCCACATCCAGGTGTCAAGATCTATATCCAGGTACACAGCCTGGAACCCCACAGGCTCAACTGAAATACTCTAGCTCAATTAAGCAAGACAGTCGAAATGGAGCCAAGGAAAGCTAGGATGCCAATGTTGCATAGCTATTCTGCCTTGAGAAAATGTCATCCCCTAGCAGGGACTGCGGAAGAGGGCCAAGCTCAAAAGTTTCCTGCCCCCTCAGAGATCACTGAGAATTCTGTTCCAGCATTAGTCATCTGAATGCTCAAGAATACAACAGCTCAGCTCCCAGATGGGGAAGTGGGGG
>PVKM010020108.1:0-23595 GCA_004027735.1 Carollia perspicillata | reverse complement strand
TATATCAGTGACTGTGTGAGTATACATCTGTGGACCTTCTGAAAATGAAATTAAAATATCTACTTACATTTAAGAAACTTGTCATTTTTGCTTCCTAACATTTTCATATGTATACTGTCATTTATACTTAATTATACATGTATAGATGCAAGCAGAGAATGTCATTTTATTCTGATGCACTTACCCTGTTTCCCATTCTCCACTATGTTCTTGAAGGGAAGGAATTAGTATACGATTACTTGTTTAATATTTGGATTAATAGTTGTAATTCTCAAGGACTTTTAAACATCTCTATTTATGCATCATTTTATTTCAATCAATGAAATTTAGCTTACTCCTTTGTTTAGGATTGTCTGAAGGGTAAATAATTAACCAAGTCTTTATACTGACTTCCCCATGATGCATATATTAATTAGATGAATAATGATAATAGTAATCAAGAAAAGGAATGCACCAGGATAAATCATAGTGTAGATATACATGAAAGTCCATAAGTAACATGGTTTGAGTAAATGTGTTTGATACAATGCATGGGATGACATTGAAGAAACTTTTGTCTTTGTATGGGAAATGATTTGTACCTCAATATATTAAATGTATATAGTTAGGTATATTTATTTATTTCAAGTTGTAGCAATAGTCTCATGAACAAAAACTTTATGTTAAAATATATAAATTCCAAGCAATTGATCATAATTGCTTTAGAATAAAGGTATCAAAATTAGAAACTAGGTTTTCAGTAGTTATATTATCTTCTGAAATGGAAAAGAGAGCTTTCTCTCCTAGAGTGATCTGCATTTCATTATTTTACAAATGAAAAATAAACTGAAGAGTAGTAAATGTGTTCAAGTTCATGGTTATGATTATTCATGACTGTAAAATTGAAATAAAATAATTGATATTTTGCATTTGCCTTTCATATTTTTCTGAAAAAACATTTTTTCTGAGAAAAATTGTGTGTATCTGTATAGATGTACATATATAGCCTAATTATATAATGTTTATGATGCTTGTGATATATTCAGAATAAATTTGAATTATAAGCTGAGTTCTTTTTATTTTAACTTTTTAAAAACAAAATATTTACCAAGTGGATTGAAAATATTGATAAAATATCAAAACTGTCTTCATTTACTACAACATTCTGTTTTCTAACCTTTCTTTGACAAGATATGTCACCTCGACAAGCCCGTTAGCATAAATGACTTACAACTCCATGAGCCCTTGAATTTAATATAGTCAGGACCTTGCACTTCAAATCGTCATCCACCCTTATCCTGTTTCAGGATGTCAGCCTCTTATCTGAAAGATATTACCTTCCCAAACTACAGATTCTTCTGATATTTATCTTTCCATGTCAGCATCAAAATATGCAATCTTTGATCACTAATCTAATCCTTAATGAAGTATAAACAGACAATAACAAAACAAAAATTTTACTTTGATTGATAAATTGTCATTGCTATTTCCTTGGGATTCAGGAATGACTTCAGGGATTGCTGATGTCTTATATCATTTAGGATCAAATCCAAACTTATGTTCTTGCATAATTTAAATAGAAATACTTTAATTTTTAAAAGTAATGTATGGTCTTTCTAAAAATTTAATTTTTGGAGAAGTTATTTACCAAAGATAGACTACATTAAGAAAGTGTGAGTCTTATACAACACCTATGTATGAAAAGTGGTAAAATATCCCATGCTACATGCATGTAATGAATGGTTAGATAACAATTAAAAACAACAAAAATAATTTAGCTTCTTAAGAGGTGTCTGCATTCATGAACTCTCATGACTTCAATAAAATTGGACACCTTGTGGTGTTAACCTCTCCCTAAATATTGTCCAATAATACCAATAGCTGTAAAGCTCTAACATGACAAATCAACATAGTTGAGCATTTTTGTACACACACGGTAGTTAGTCACAGAACATTTTGTAAGAGCAAACTAGTAAAAATAAATGATGTCTCTAGATAATAATGTAACAAATCATGATACACCTATCTAGTGAAATATTATATAATGTCAATATTTTACTTTTCATAAAAGAAGAGTAGTGCTTTCATTTTTTTGTGCTATTGAGGCGTTTGAGGTTTATGCCTTATCGGCATAAAATATTCATAGAATGGAAGTTTTCTTTAAGCAGAAATTATCCAAAAATTTATTTACCATGTGAATTTAAATGTTAATAAAGAAGAAAAAAATTCATGACATACAGTGAATGGACTTGCATAGTAAATATCTCTTCCTTAATCTAACAAAGTTTTAAGATATTTAAAGAGAGACATATAAACCACTCAGCTATCTTTAAGAACTGATTATCAGTATGAAGAAACTCACCTATTCCTCAATTTGTAAAGGTTGGAATCTAACATCAGCAAACACTGTTGGGAACTGGAGATAGAAAAGTTAGACTTACGCCCTCATGAAACATAACTTATGGAAACGCTGGGGATAAGCAGATATATTAGAACTGCATACACAGAATGTTTGAAAACTTAATATGGGAAAATTCTCAGTTGTTACATAGCCAACTAGTGGTTACAGACCTGAAGGCACTACTGAAGAGACGCTATGATTTTTCATATGTCAGAAATTTGAATGGAAAAGTCCCCAAATTATATTTTGTATAGAAGGACCAGGAATTATGGACTATGAACCTGATCTGAAATCATTCCAGTGAAAATAAATTAGATTTTCTGCTGAGTAAAGCAATGCATGAAAGAAAAAGTAGTTCCATCAAGTGAAATTCAAGGATGCCATTTGACATTAATATTCTCTTACAGTTTTTTTCAAAATGTGATAATCATTGTGGAAGTCTCTTCATAGTAGCTAAGCAGATAGTTTTAGGAACTTGTTTGAGTTGCACATATATACAATAAGTATGTTAATGTGTGAGTTATATGCTTATTTTCATAATAAAGAAGACACTGAAAGATCAACTGCAAAGAGAATATTCTAAATTATCATTGCAACTAAGTATATATTTCAATGGCCTCTAAAATAACAATTAATATGTTTTATTAAAATATATTGTAATATAATATTTGCCTTTATTAACTCAAATAGATTTGGCTGAATCTCTTATGAAATATAAATACAGTAAGACTAGATGATGGAAGTCTAAACTTTTCTAATAAATCTTATTGCAATGCAAATTTGTATCCCACTGCTGTATATATATATATGACATGGCTTGAACAGATGTTTAATTTTTCTTATTAGAATTCATCATAAATTAACTATCCACTTAAAATTGCCCTAAGCACAAAAGCCAACAAAGCCAAATTAATGAATGATAAAAATACAGCCATTTTATGAGGGAAAAATTAGAAATAATCAAATAAAGGATAACCTTATGTGTGACAAATATGATGAAATAATAACTTGAATTTGACCTCTTGGGTTCTTCCTCTAAGAATGTCTTTTGTGCGTGTGAAGAAAAGCATAAAAATAGTAAATAATGTGTTATTACCACATATTGAGTGAAACATGTCAGTATTTTCTTTTTACATATGACAGAGCATGCATGTTTTCCCTGTGTTTACATGTTGAGAAGGGACTTATCATTCTGTTTCCAGAGGAAACAGCAAGAAAAACACCTTCCAGAAACTCTAAGCCTTCTCCCATTTTCCCAGACAGAAGAGTGATTTAGCTGGCTACAGCATCTGAGAGAGCTCATACATACGACAATTGTGCCCTGGGAGCTCTCTCTCCCCCTCTGGGAATCATCTGCCTTCAGAGAGGGTGCCTAGGGTCTGCCAGTGGCAGTCAGCTGTCCAGCACTGCCTGTGGCGTGGCAGGGCTCTCCTATGGAGTTTAGATTCAGTAACCCATTTGTCTACAAACCCACTCCACCTTCTTCAGTATGGACTCATCAGGGGAAAAACTGACTGACTTTTGAGACTAGCCCCAAAATGATTCTAAACTTGGGCATTAAAGGAGGGTACTGTTCGGCATCCCTCTATAACATACATGTATATGATGCTCACATGTGGCAGCAGTTCTAGCGATTAAATTTCTCCTTTAAAATTCAAATAGCATATAAAGCACATCGGATTCTTCACGGTACTCTTCATTTTCCACATCAGATTACACTGGTTATGTGCTCATTTAATACATATTAGATTATTCCATATATTCTGCATTTTTTATTTGTTTGGTTGGTTGGCTGAGTTTTACTAGCTGTTTCACACAGGAGAGTAATCATGGTCCATGTTAATCCATCTTGACCAGAAACAGAAGTGCTTGTTCTTTCTTCATTTATGCTGTTTTTAAGTATCCATCAGTAGTTATTCTCAAATGAGCTATCAAAACAATTACATTCGTCAAATATTCATACATGTCAAGTAATATATTCATCTAGTTTAATTTTCTAGAGTTCCCCTTCTAGGAGCCCTTCCTCTTCCTTTACCAACCTGGACTTCTCATTCTTTTAATTGACTATTTTTTTAGGGTAGTTTTAAGTTCACAGAAAACTTGAAAAGGAGGAACAGAGGATTCACATAAACCATCTACACCTTAAATACGCACATTTTCCATTAGCAACGTTCCCCACCAAACCTTTTGATTTGTTAAAACTGATCATTATCAATTATGACATTAACATATCATAATCACCCAAAGACCATAGTCTAAAGTAAGGACCACACTTGATATCAAGAATTCTCTCAGTTTGGATGAATGTTTTATAACATGTATTCAAAATCATACTATCACATACAGTATTTTCAATGTCTAAAAAATCTTCTGTGCTCTAGCTGCTCATGAATCTCCTCGCCCAACTTCTGATAAGCACTGATCTTTTTAGTGTCTCCACGGTTTTGCATTCTCCAGCATGTCACAGAGATGGAATTATGAAGGGTAGACTTTTCAGATTAGCTACTTTCACTTAATAACAGGCATTTAAGTTTCTCTCATGTATTTTTATGGTTTGATTACTCAGTAAGAGTTAGCTCTGAGTAGTAGTGTTCCATAGCCTAGATGTGCCACAGTTTATTGACTTATTCATCTCAGGAAAACCATCTGGATTGCTTCCAAGTTATGGTAATTATGAATACAGCCACAATAAATATCCATGTGTGGGTTTTTTTGTGGGCATGTTTTCAACTCTGTGGCATAAATACCAAGGAGCATAATTGCTGGCTCATATGGTAGAAAGTATGTTTGGTGCTCAAAAAACCATCAAACTGTCTTCCAAAGTGGCTGTGCCATTTTTCAATGCCAGTAGCAATAAATGAGAGTTCCTGTTGCTCCACATGCTCGTCAATATTTGGCATTGTCAGTGTTCTGGATTTTGGATATTGTAATAATTAGAATTTCTCTAGTGACATGTGTGAAGTATTTTTTCATATTCTTAATTGCCATTCATATATATCTTATTTGGCGGGGTATTTGTTCAAGTCTTGAGCCCATTTTATAAGTGGGTTATTTTCTTATTGCTGAATTGTAGGAGTTCTTTTCATTTTTGGTAACAGTCCTTTATCAGATATGTCTTTTGAAAATGGTTTTCCCAATGTGTGACTCATCTTTTGATTCTCTTCTTATTGTCTTTTGCAAAGCAGAAGTTTTGATGCCATGAAGTCCAGCTTATCCATTATTTCTTTTATGGAGTGTGCCTTTAATATCGTATCTTTAAAAATCATCACCATGCCCAATATCGCTTAGGATTTCTCTTGCACTATCTTCAAGTTTTCCAGCTTTGTATTTTTCATGTAGTCAGAGATCCATTTTGAGTTCAGTTTTCTGACGATTCCAAGGTCTGCTTCTAGATTCGTGTTTTTGCATGTGGATGCCCAGTTGTCCCAGCCCCATTTACTGAAGAGAATCTCTTTATTCCATCATACGGCATTTGCTCCTCCATCAAATATCAGTTATCTGTATTTGTGTAGGTCTATTATTGTAGCCTCTCTCTTCCGTTCCATTGATCTATTCGCTTATTATTTTGTTAATACCATACTGTGTTGACTACTCTAGCTTTGCAGTAAGACTTGGAGTCTAACAGCATCAGTCCTCCAACTATGCCCTTCTCCTTTGACATCGGTTTGCCTCTTCTTGGTCAAATGACCCCATATATAAAGCCACATGAAGAAACAAAGAGCAATAGTAAAGCCAGTTCTATCATTATAAAAGATAGTAAAAAGAAATGTATTCATGTTTCTTTTAACTATTTAATAAACAATTGCAAAAAGCATATGCATATAATATATTTTGGGGCTATAACATATAGAAACATAATGTATTAACCAAAAACAACACAAGAGAGAGATTGGAGAAAAACTACATTTTACTGTTGTGTTTGTGTGAAAGAGATAAGATTAGAGCATACGTATCAGAGCCACCTGGGGTATCATAAACTGAGTTTTAGAGCAGAGGCCATACACTTGGAACATATGGGAACATCATTTTGTGCAGTTCGTGCCATTGCACGTATTGGAGCTGTTTGTTTCAGGCTTTAGAGATTCTTAACCGCGGCAGAAACTATTTGGTGGTTGGGATGCTGTAGCAACTGATAAAGGTATAATTAGCTAAGCAGTTTAGTAGTGATCTGTGAGGAAATTAATGTCAGCAATTAGAAAGTAAAGATCATTTTTATGCAGAGGCAACACAATTGGCAGTATTGTTATAGTTGATAACTTGGAGGGCAGTCCATGTCCCTAAGAAGTCTGTAGCTCGGTGGGGAGTGTTTTGAAAGGAATGGTATAATAGTATTCATTGGCAATTTATTTTCTGCTTTTACCATAACACTAAACAAGAGAGATGAGCTCAGGCACAGGGAGAAATTCACGGTTTTCAGGCAGAAATCTAAGAGAATAAATAAAGTCCAGAAATCTGTGGCCTTGTCAGGTTGGAAAACCCAGCTGATTCTAGTCTTCAAAATCTAGTCAATGGGACAAAAGTTGTTAGGGTGATAAATGTTCTTTAAGTTTCGCATTATGTAAGGTCACTTAGCCTTGCAACAAAGTAAAAACCAAAGGTCTTTCCTTCCCACGCAAGCCTATAATTTCAAATAACCTCATACTGAAAAAGAGTGAATACATCTGAAGGAGTTGAAAAATAAAGCAAGCTTAAAAACCTATGTCTAGAAAAACAGAGATTACCAGAATATAGACATTTGAGAAACAAGTAAATCAGAAGCTTATTAATTTTTGAGGAAGATGTTTTATCAAATAAAATAAGAGCCTAATATAATAATTGTTATATCTATTAAGAATTAAATCATTGTTTTGCCCTCCAAACTTTCAATAAGCAATAAAAGCCATGCAGACCCCAATGTGAACATGTTTTCCAATAACTACTTTAGAGGACACTGTAAGCAGGGGTGTGTAACCCACAGCCCACAGGACACATGTAGCCCAGAAGGGCTATGAATGTGGCCCAATGAAAAATCATAAATTTAATTAAAATCTTTTTTTGGCTCATCAGTTTTCATTAGTGTTTGTATATTTAATGGTGGCCCCAAACAACTCTTCTTCTAGTGTGGCCCAAAGATGGCAAATGTTTGGACACCCCTGCTAGAAGATGATGAGGAAGGGAGGATTTCACACGCATATGCACACAAGTTGAAGAGCCTTGACAGGACTACTCCTCCCAAAGAGCAGACTCTCTGAGAGTCGAACTACGGACCTTTCCCCACCCACAGGGAAGAAAGCTTTTACAAAGGCTACCCAGAAAGACTTTGTGATTGTTATACACCAGTAATTGCTGTGTATGACTTACCATCTTCCCTCTTCTCAAAGCGTTTACAAGGGGAACACAAAGAAATGGGATTCTATTTATAAAAATTGTATATTTATTCTTATATGTTTAAACTTCAGTCACCTTCAAAGTACATCTATCAAGAAATATTGTCCACCACTCAAAACAGTTTTTAAACTTGTAAATTTTGATGCATTTTAGTTCTGCAGGGTTTTTTTTCCTACGTCTTTCATATCCCACGTTGGCAAAGTGTTTCCCTTTGAGGATTTTTTTCATCCAGGGAAACAAAAACAGTCACTTGGGGTGAGATTAAGTGAACAGGGAGGGTGGGGCATGGGTGTGTCGTGCCACTTTTGGTTGAAAACTGCTGAACGCCCAGCTCTGTACGGGCAGGTGTGCTTATAAGTCATCCTTCATGATATGGGCAAACATGCTGAAAGTGTTTTCAAAAATTTCACCGAGGCTGAATTCATCCTCTCACAACGCCAGCTGATACACTAATACAGGTGGGTTCTAGAACACTCACCTAGGAGGGGAAAACTATAATACAAGGGACCCGCCCTCCAGAAGATAATCCCAGCCTTTTTGTGCCCCCCCCCCTTGTATAATGGCCACTTTCTGCTTCTTCACTACTGTACATTGAGCAGGTAGGGCAAAATAACTTTCCTTTTTACTTCATAGCTTGACACGTCATAAGAAACCATACAAACAGTGACCTGATGGAAGGCCTGTGCATTTGTTGGACATTCTGGACTTTGAGGTGAACGTAGTGACTAGAATTGTAGAATAGGCACTAAAACCTAAAATACCGTATTCCTACTTCTCTTGGACACATACATCTCTACAATTTTGAAGTTGTTATTGACAAATAGCTTGCTTTAGCGAATAAAATATTGGCAGAATTTATGTGAGTTCCGTGTTCACTTCCACCTACCATGGTGATTATTAAAGCTGCCATCCCTCTCACCCCTAGGTGGTCACTATAATCAGAACCACTCTGGTGAGCTATGCTGAACATGTATTGTGACTGAGACATAAATTTAAGTGGCATTAAACCACTGAAACATTGCCTTTGTTCCTGAGCATAATCTAGATTATTCTTATCCAATTCCCTGAGAACATGGTGACTGTCATCTGTATTGGACACAAAGTGGCCAGAGAGCCAAACTGACAGACCAGAGAAGAAACTGAAATGCTTGTAATCTACTTTTCCCTCTTCTTCTTGGACATACAGTTTGTAATTTCCAGTGTCCCTTGCATTTGGATGTGGGCATATAACTTAGTTCTATTCATCGGAATATGAGTATAAATGATGTGTTCTCTTAGAATATACCCTATTATTAGCTTTCATGTTTGGTCATCATAGTATTTCTTTTTTACCCAGCCATCTCTGCAAAGAAGCACAGAGAACTTTGAAAACATGTATTGGACAGAGGAGACAAAGAGGCATTCATCTTGAATATCTTATTCATAACTTGGAGAAAAGGCTTCTACCAATTAGAAAGTCCTGCTTTGGAGCTCAGTAGCATTTACTGTGATTTTGTGGAGCTATTTTTTTGTAGCAACTGGCTTTCATTTTCCTTAGTCCCCTTCTTCATTCCATTCATACACCAGAAAGAAGAAAGTTCTAATCAGTTTGATGGATTTTAAGGTGATGTAAAGAGGGGTTTATTGGGAAGTTAGTAGTTTTGAAGATAAGTTTCCCTCCCCAAACCAACAATGGAGAAGTAAAGGAGGCACATAACACATTCTTGTTTCCCCAAACCAAATAATTAAGGCACGATATGATTAGTGGGTTGCAACTCAACCTACTAATCTTTCCTTCTTCACAAAATAAATGAAGAAAATGACTACAAAAAACTCTGAACTCCCTCTGAGGATGTACTTCTTTTGGCATCAAGCACTCTTCCTATATAAATAAAGGCAAGTGAGAGCCCGGAACACCAAAGTTGCTGAAATGAGAAAACTAAAGTGGTGATGATCTCATCACGCAGGGTAGCGACACTCAAAAACTGGGGAACCTTTGAGTGTGGTGCACATGACTGCTTTATTCTTAGCTGTCACTTTTAGTCTTCTAGTGAAACAGAAAATACCTGAGTTGGCATCAGGTCCGCTCATGTGAAACTACTGTTATTATCATAGTTCTATAGTTATTGACAGGACTGATTCCAAGACAAATGCTTCACTCTTGTAATCTGGGGGAACTTGTGAGAAATGACTAACTTTGTTGCTAAAGTCAGACCTTGTGCTTGCCGTCTGACTATTGATTTTAGCTTAACTTTGGTTTGTTATCTCTCAAGTTAGTGAATTTTTTTTTAATTTTAAATATTTTTTTGCATCTTGTTTTCTCTTTCTTGAGTCCATTTTCTCTGAATCCCTTTCTAGATAAGGCTTTCACTAATTTCAGACTGAGTGAACTAACATCTATTTTTTTTTTCAGTTTTACTCAGAAATAATTGGATTGCATCACAGCATGAGTTTAAGGTATACAGTATGATGGTTTAATTTACATACATTGTAAAATCATTATGATTTTGTGTCAATTTAAATGCCATAGCCTTTCTTCCCACATCTTCGCTCTAATCAGAAAACCAAAACAAAAACAAATAAACATCCAAAATCAGCATCCTAGAGAGCCTGTATTCTTCTCACTCTGGTTCTGATGCTGCCTGCAGCCTTCATAATTAACTGTCTTTGTAAAAGGAGTTAACCTTTTGTAGCCATTTTGTAGCTTTTTTCTTGAGACTTTTAGCATGGGAACACAGGAATGGGTCAAGAAAGAAAGCCACTGGTCATTAATTGACATTGGTCATAAATGTTGGGTATGTGTCAACTATCAGACATGGCTATCGTGTCGTGTCCTGGCCCATTTCAGACAGTGAGCAGGCAAAAACACGGTAGAAGGAACAGATGAAGCTGACAGCAGTCCTGCCACTCGTCTGTCGTAAGGGCCTGACACAAGGTCCAGCACATACTCATTCTGTGAATACTTATGCGATGATTGACTGACTGGATGGATACCTTTAACCATTCCCCCTCCTCCTCTCCTCACCCCTATTTTCGTCTTTTATGTACTTTCTAGATCATTTAAAATTTCCCATCATAATGCAGTGTCAAAGCTGCCTTCAGATACAGTCCCTTTCATCCCTATTCCAGTCCTGTCAAACAGCAATTCCACAATTAAATCTAACTCAGGTCTCATCATTTCACAATTTATATGATTTCCTCAAACCTAACTTTATATATCCAAATATTACTTTTGCTAATTTTTTACTGACCCTGATTTGATAGTTACTTGCCATAAAAGTGATCAAAAAAACGAGATCTTGTTTTTTGGTAGGCAAAATTTTATTTACTTATTTTATTTTTACTTAAAAATTTTTATTTACTTTAAAATATTTTATTGTATGTTTCCATTACCATTCTACCCCCTTGTACCCCCACTCCCCTGCAAATCACCACACTGTTTGCCATGTCCATGAATTCTTTCTCCTTTTCGCTTGATTCCTCCACTTCCCGATGGCCACCCAGAGCTGTCAGCCTGCTCTCTATTATAAGTCTGCTTCTATTTTACTTGTTAGTTCAGTTTGTTCATTGGGTTCCACATGTGACTGAAAACATGGTATTTATCTTTCTCTGACTAGTTTACTTTATTAAGTACAAAGTTCATCCAGGTCCATCAGTGCTATCACAAAGGGTAAATTTGTCTTCCTTTTTCACTGCCCAGTAGTATTCCATTATGTAACTGTCCCATAGTTGTTTTATACACTCATCTATTGACGGACTCTTGGGCTGCTTCCATATCTTGGTAATTGTAAATAATGCTCCAATGAACATAGGGGTGCTTAGATTCTTTCAAATTGGTGTTTTGGGTTTCTTTATATATGTTCCCAGAAATGGGATGGATCAATCCAATTTAAAAAATGGGCAAAAGGCCTGAACAGATATTTCTTCAAAGAGGACATACAGATGGCTAATAGACCTGTGAACAGATGCTGAATGTCACTAACCACTGGGGAAATACAACTTAAAACCACAGAGAGATACCATCTCACACCTGTCAGAATGGCTATCATCAATAAATCAACGAACAACAAGTGCTGGTGAGGATATAGAAAAAAGGGAACACTTTTGCACTGTTGGTGGTAGTGCAGACTGATGCAGACACTGTGAAAAGCAGTGTGGAGATACTGCAAAATAAATTAAAAATGGATCTTTTGACCCAGTGATTTCACTTCTGGGAGTAGATTTTGTTTTAAATCTCAATAGCTCTCCATTCCTTATGAAAAACAAAAATGTTCAGAATCTTTGATAGGACGTGCCTGACCATTTACCAGACAGACACAAACCATATATCTGAAGCTATCACACATCCCCACACTATGCTGCGACTCATACCCTCTCTTCAACTACACCAGAAATGGTTGTGCCTGGGTCAGCGTTTTTGTAAATTCCTGCCTGCACTGCAGTTTTACCACTCTTTCACTGTGGATCAACCCTCTTTAGTTGATTCTCTCTCCTTTTCCTTTATTTTTAATTTTTCAACATCCAGGTAAATTTTCATAACTTCTAGGAAATATTTATTTTGTACTAATGTCCAAAGATAATGCCTCTTTATTCAGGGGTATGATAGTATGATTCACATGCCTTTATTTAGCAATTATTTCATTTAAACTTATCATTGCAATTATTTACTGATATATATCTTCTGCATCATTACTTCTGAATTCTATTTGGTGGTTTGAAGGCAGAAATGCATTATTCAGTTTTTAAAATTTTGTCTCTCCATAATGTCCAGGGACCTTCAGAAAATGCTTTAAATTTAATTGAATGTTTGTACATTTTCCTTCAAAAATAACTATCAAGGCATAGAAATTTATAAAATTTAAGTCTTATAATAAAAACAGAATCAGTAAAAACAAGAGCTAACACTAAATATACTGAAAATTGGTTTTCTGCTATTTTATAGTATAACAGGCATTAAGAATAATGAAAATTTATTATTAATGAAACTTATTACTTGATATTAGAATCTAATAATTACAGAACCTTTTATACATGATTTCATTTGGACTCCACAAAATCTTTTAGAAAGAAAATATAAAAACTGCTGTCTTCAGTTTATACAATAAGATATAGTGGCTCAGAATCCCTTAGTATGTCAGACTTAAATAAAACCTTCAATGTAAACTCAATTTTGTGTCTTAATAGCTTGTTTAGTTTTTTCTCTATAGTACATGGGAATATCATAACAATATAAGTTTCCACATGGAAAGTGTTTTTCATTAAAAACAAATTGGGCTTCACTTAAACTACAAGTCCTAAAATTCAAACAATCAAAATCCAAAATTTTGAAAATGTAATGTGTCTAATCTAAGCATAATATTAGTATCCATGCAACATGGACATTATTTCCTGATTATTAAAATATTTACTTTAAATATCTGACATAACCTTTCCTAGTGGATATTATTTATGTCATTTTATAATAAGCTTCTGAAAGTTTGTGATAAGTAGTTTTGAACTGCAAAAATTATAAACCCTAATTATATGATGTAAACATATGTTTTATGACATACATTTACTTTGTTTATTCTTAGGGATGGTAGTGCCTACTTACTGAATGAAATTTAATTAAAAAATGACAGATTATTCCTATTAAATTCCTATTAAATGTCATGGAGCCTGGGTATTTAGTGCCCTGGTCTATGTAATATGGCAGGGAGTCAATGAGTAAGGACCGATCCTACCTTGTTTGAATACTAGGAGAGAAAACCTCACATACATCTACTTAAACGTGTGAAGGCGATACATGAAAGCACGCAATGTGAATATGTGTAGAGCTATAGAGAAATACAAATATACAGAAAACAACCACAGAAGTCATTAATGTTTACAACTGTATAGTTCAATAAAAATACATGGTCCTGTACCTGGCCTGTCAGTCTCTAACTAAATTTCTGTTGCGCCATGACTGCTATAACATTAGGAAGAACAAATCACTATTGACTGCTAGGCGAATTTTCCAAGATATTTTCAATATTTATAATCTTTTTATCAAAATTGTTCATTGCTATATGCTGCTCCCTGACAATCATACAATCAGTCAGTGTCCTTTAATCCAGCTCGTAGACACATGGTACATAATCAGTTACTTCTTCTCAAACTAAATTTTAGATAATAATGTGTGTCAATGGAAAGGCAGAGTAGGAGAGTTAGGAAAGTCAGAGAACACTGAAGAAACAGAGATATACACACAGAATCTTTTTTTAAAAAACCCAGAAAAATATATTAAAATTCTATGTAAAGCTAAGTACTGGATCTGTGACAGTTTTCTAATCCCAAGAACAATTAAAAATGAATTAAGCTTTATAGAAACCGCTTATTGATCCAAGAATGAGACAGAATTATAATATCCAGTGTGGCTTTTACTCTTAAGCTTAGATTTTGCTGGCCAGGAATATGAGAAACACAGATAATTAAATCTCAAAGCAGCCAATATAAAGAGAACAGTCCCTATTTTACTTACATTAGGACTTTAAGAAAAGCACTATGAATAATGTTTTAAATCTATATGGTCTATATTGTATAATGTTACACGTGTACTTGAGAAGAATGTGTTTCTGTTCTCGTCCCATGGAATGTTTTATAAATGTCAAACAGGTCAAGTTGCTGATCATGTTAATCAGGTAACCTATTTTTCTACTGAACTCTCATCTACTAGTTCTATCAATTATTTAGAAAGAAATGTTAAAGTTGTTAACTATAATTGTGGAGTTATCTGTTTCTTCACATCTACCACTTTTTGCCTCATGTATTTTGAAAGTCTATTATTAGATCTATATGCAATCAGAATAGTTCTATGTCTTCTTAGATTATCGATAACTTTAAGATTTTGTAATTCCCTCTTTTCTTCTAATAATTCCATATCCTGGAGTCTACTTTGACCAAAAATAACTCTTCTTATCTTTTGTTTGGATAGTGTTAGGATGGCATTGCTTTCTTTACCCTTTTAGTTTTAAGTGTCCTATTTTGAGACTCTGCAGCCTCTCACCTCTACCATTGTAGCATGAAAGCTGCCATTGACAATATGTAAACTAATAACCTTAGTTGTTTTTTACATAGTTTTTGACAACCTGTTGGTTTTAATTTTACTCTGATTCCTCTGTATCATGTACCTACTTCTTCCTCGTTATCTTCAAAATGTATCTTTTGTCCTTCGTTTTCAGCAGTTTAAAATATGATATGGCTATGTATTTGTGGTTTTTTTGTTTTGTTTTGTTTTAATTTTGCTTGATAATTTCCAATCTTATCTGTCACTAATTTGGGGATATTTTTGCCCATTATTTCTTCAGATATTCCTTCTTTCTTCCTCCTTTTGGATTCCAAGTATGCGTATGTTAGACCCCTGGATCCTGCTTTATTCTGCTTGGTGCTGGGTTGTTTTTAGTTCATTCTGTTAGTCTCACTTCCTTTCAGTTTGGTATTTCTCTCTACCTATCTTCAAGTTCTCTAATCTTTGTCAGTGGCTTCGAGTTTACTGACAATCCCTCAAAAGTACCCTTCAGTTCTATTACTGTTATTTTTTCTAGCATTTATATTTGGTTCTTCCTTATAACTTTGATCTCTCTGCTGAAAATATATATGTAACCTTGCATGTTGTTTAATTTTTCCATTAGGGTCTCTAACATAGGCCTACTGGGCCTGATATTCCCAACATGTCTGTAATATTTGACTCTTGTACTGATGATTCAATTGTCTCTTCAGAGTGTGTTTTGCCTATTTGTCATAACTTTTGTTTAATAAGGGACCCATTATATAGAAGAGGGATTAGTAAACTGTGGCTGTTAAGACAAATCAGGCCTGTCCAATCAGATCAGATTTTGTACTGCCCATGTTCTAGGAATGAATTTCTAAATGTTTGAAAAAACAAAAGAAGAATGATTTGTATGACATGTGAAAATTATGAAATAAATGCTAATTAAATGAAATCCTGATATTAAATCTATTCTCATTATATATGGTACATTTTTAAATCAAATAACTTAATACATATTTTCCTTGATGCTAATCTTCAACATTTGCAATGCTCACTATCTGGGACCAGATGACATTTTTCCTCCATTAAATGAACTTTCTCCTTCAGTATACTCATTAACTATTCTAACAATTAAATCTTTAATAATTACAGGAATCCTCTCTGGAAATTTAATCTCCAGTAATTATTGTCATCTTCTACTATTGACATAATTGTTCTTTATTTACAAGCGCATATGCGTAGATACATCATTTTAAGAAATTAAGATGCTAAAATAACTCCTAAATTTCAAAAGGTCTTTATATCTGAAGAGATATTTGAACTTCAACCTTTATTTAGTCAAATTTTTGAATTATTTAAAACCTTTTATTAATTTGCATTCTTTCACCTCATTCAACAATCTCATCCTATTAAATTAAACAGACATTCTTGTATTTTTTCCTGAAAACCCTTTAGACTACTGAGTGCATGTTTAAAATATGCATGTTAAACATAAATAGCAATAACGTTTTCAATTTTTTTAGTTTTTAATGACCCAATAGATCTCAAATTTATTATGCAAAATAAGACTATTTCAAACAGTGAAATCAAAATGTTACATATTTTATTTCCTTCTGCAATCCTTATGTCAATTTCATTTACTCACTGTAGCAAAGTCTGCTCTGTTAGGATACCCATTTGAATTGTCAGGGTCTGAATGATGACACCTGATAGCAAACAAAAGAAATTTACATGACAAAACCCTTTTCTACTCAGTGCCATACACAACTATTACACACACTATTGAGAAATATGGGTACACTTTTATAATGCAAAAATTAATATTGGGTGAAGTCACATATGCGATAAATATTAGCTCTTTAAATTTTGATGGTTGGTAAGTTATAATTATAATGTCTTTGTCTATCTCCTTTTACCTCACTCACTCAGAAATGTTTAGATATGAAGTGTAAGATATTGCAATGCATGCATGTGCATGTGCACATGTGTGTATATCTCTGTCTATCCATCTATCATCCATCTGTTTATCTATCATCTGTATCTACTCCCTATCTGTGTTACAGCATCAAGATGGCTTATATTATACTACAGAAATAAAAAAGGAAAGAAACAAAATATTTGCATATTAGCTCTGGTGAGAATTTTACAAAGGTATATTTCATATACACATACATATAGTTGATCCTTGAATGATGTGGGCATTAAGGGTGCCAACACTGAAAATCCATAGAATGTTTGACCCCCTCGAAAACTTTACTACCCTCAATATCTATGGGATATTGTTTCCAGGCAGGACCCTCAGCAGATACCAAAATTCATCCTTATAGTTGGCCCTCCACATCCATTGACTCCCAGCAGATTGGGAGAGGAGACATGCATATTGAAAAAGTATCTGAGTATGAATGGGCACACACAGTTCAAATCCATGTTGTACAAGGGTCAAGTGTGTGTGTATATGCCATATTTTAAACAATTTTATTATATGCATTTAAAAATATATGTATACTATAAGTATGTGAAATGTGTGATAATTCATCATGAATTACTGATTATTTATTTTAAATTTGAGGTAGAATTTTCTGAATTGCACTGCTTTGAAGTCATCCTTTTACTACATCAAATGAAAGTGGAATGACAGCATGTGAAAAAAACTGGTGAAAATATTCACATAGAAATTGCTTAACTTACTAATGAAAGAAGTCAATGCCTAGTGCAATAATATGATCAGGTAGAAATGCAGACATTTTTCTCTTTCCTAAAGGTCATCAAATATTGGAAGATAAGTTTAAGAGACTGATCAACAAGAGAATAAACCTGTGTTGCAAATCGAAGTTTTATTGAAAGAGAAGGAGGAATACTCTCCACATGAAGAGGACAGATACAAAAATAATATGCTCTATTTTAAAATATAAGGTCCACTAAAATGATAAAATGCATTACACAGTTTAATCTGCTTAGACAAGGTATTTTTTCCTTCATTACCTACACAGTTGTTCTCTTGCGTCAAGGTTTTTAACTTTAGTTCTGTTTCTTCCCCACCTCCTTTGGCCTCTTGCTTTTCCCTGTGCAGTTCCCCTGCTAGTGTGGAAACATACTCTTTTCAGATGGCTTCATTAAAAATTTACTGGAGACATATATAAATACACTATGTTATTTTTTGCTTTTTTAAGTGAATAAGTGCTCACATGCTATGTGGAGAATAAAAAAGAAGACAACTTAAGATATAATAAAGAAAATATTCAATTATCACTTTTTAATTTTTATTAGGAATACCTAATATTTACTTACCTATATTTTCCAGAGTTATTTTATTATCAGTTGTCTGAGTGGTTTAACCTATAAGGCAATCAACTCTTCACTATAATTGGACTCATTTAATAAATTGTTTGCAAGACTTCCCTTTCTACTATGTCTTCTTTTCTTTCCTTTGAAAGACTAAATATCATGCTACTAATAGTATCATATAATTACTCACTAGGTATTATATAGTTACTCAATATTCTCTAGATATGCCTGAAAATATTAAATAAGTTACTCTTCATCACACTCAATATATGTAGAAAGTTAAAATTTAATTATTATTTTAGAGAGCCTTTTTCTACATATTGTAAAACTTTTTAAATATAGCACAATTTACATTCTATTTAGTATTTTCAAAAAAAGTATAATAAAAAGTATTTTTGAGTAAGTGAGTAATGATTTTAGACACCAAAAAATTTAATAAAAATCAAGAAGGTATTTTTTTTAATTATCTAGGAGAAGATATGGTAAAGATGGCTTATATATAACCTAGACTAGCCTTTCTTTTTTTAAGTAAATTATATAGATTTATTATATTTTGTTTCTCATAATATCAATATGAAGAAAATTTTATTTCTAAAGATTGCTTTTTGAGGCTGATGGCTGAACTTAGGCTGATATTACAAACAACAAAAGGAAATAGATCAATTGCGTTTCATTTGTGATGCATATTGTAAAAGCTGATTGTCTGGGAAAAACTTATGCTCTCATTAATATGACTGCATTTTAACCATTTTCGTTGTCCTATCTGGGAGTTAGCTTCAATAGGCACATAGTGTTAAGAGCTTGAATAAATGCAGAATCTGGGATCTAAAGATAAATTAATAAAAATAATCAAATATGGAATTGAACTAATATATAGTACTGTTCATAAAATCAGACACTGAATAACATTGCAGATAGTTATTACATGGACAGAAACTAGATTTCTCACTGCTTATCATGACAGTAAAAAACTTACTGTATTTCATGTTAATAAAATTATAATGGATAATGAATGTCATCACAGAAAAAAAAACTGCACTGTATAGAATTAAATAAGAAAAAAAGACTGTATTCAAAAGATTCACAATAAGAATTGAGACTACTGCAATATGAAAGAGAGATTAAACTCAAGTCCATTGGAATAATATAGTTCTTAAACCCTGGTGTGAGCTAGTGACAAAGTACCAAAGAACATTAGGGAGAAGACTGGTCCATGCGACCAGTTCCTATATACCTGCTAATTGGTAATTATTGAAGTTAGGCTTTTGCCCTTCCACAGAGACTCAGGAATAAGAATCTTATCTTTCTTGATAATTACGTTTCAATAGGATGACTCCTAAATCCTTGAGAAAGACATTCTTGTGTTGTAAAACTGGGGATAAGATTTATCTACATTTTAAAGGACTAGAGAAAGAATTAGCAATTACATTTTCTAAAGTAAATAGCTCTAAGTAAAGGGTAGTCAGGGGTTTATAGACAGGAAGAAACTTGTCTAAACTTTAGGCCAGCTGTGAAGGACATTAAAGTCATCTTGGTCAATATCACATAAATTATTTTAGTTTATTACAAATAGTTTGTACTATCTGAATACAAAGACACATGCTAAAATGCTACATGTTTATCGATTAGCAACATTGAAAAAAGGAAATTCTATATATAGGAAGTTAGAGAAAAATAATTTATGACTTGGAATATTTAAGAGAGATTCCATGTTCTACAATACTTTTTCTTCATACAGAATTACTACATATTGAACAGATGTTACATTTATTATTTTGGTGGTTTTGTTTTTGGCATTTCAAGGAGGAAGTAGAGTAGACATTGATTAAGCGGAATAGAATGTATTTGCTGGAAAACTGCAGTGAATTGTTATATACAATTCTCATTTGGTAAGTTAAGTGCATCTATCATGTTCTTTTTTTGGATGTGTAGCAGCATGAGTGCTCATCAAAATCCTATTGAAATTCTATAAATCTGCAGGTAATGAGCAATGGCAATGTAAAAAGATACATACATAGACATTGAACAGTATTTTAGAAACTTGGCAGGCTTAGAAAGCAAATAACCAGGGAATCTAGGCATGACAGAGTGAACATCATTATGATGACAGTGTACATTTTGTGGATGAAATCCCTCCTAACCTTGAAGACAGCACCTAGCTTCCAGCCTTTTATGATCCACATAGGATAATTTATCACAGGCTACCAATTTAGATGTGACTACACAGCTGGGGGTGCTTTTCTAAAATGTATTTGAAGCAAGGGCACTGTCAGTACAGGGTTAAAAGAGTGCATGTCCAGGTCAGTGCAGAATTAGGGCAGAAATTATCAGGATATAAAACGAAATGCCATAGTCAGGTTTGGGGAAATAGAAGGTTATCCCTCTCTCTTGGGAAATTTAGCTCTTAATAATATCAAAGTATATAGAGTGAAATAAACTAATATCATTACACAGTGAAACTTAGGAAAAGGCCACGTCCTTATGTCATGCCCAATTTCTTTGGCATAAAGACTGAAGAGTATTGGCTCTAAAAGTTTAGGGTCAAGAGGGTAAAGCAAAACTGGCATTGCTAAGGCCCGGCTGCTGTTGGCAGTACTTTGAGTGGAAAAATAGGGTCAGATTTTTTAAACAGTTGGGTCAGAGGTTTCTCCATAGATAGAATATATCAAACCAAAATGTATGTCATTCATTCAATGTTATACATACCTTATATTTGTCATCAGCTTGAAGGTTCAGGTAGCTAGATAACTTTGTGTTCTTCTATTTTCTGCCTTGAAAAAGCGATCTATTTTAAAACTAGTGGAGCCAGGTCCCTTCTGAGTCTTTTGTCTACTATGTATCCAACAATGCTAAGCAATTGAAAATACTGGTCACTCTAGGTGTTGGGTGCGTCCATAAGTAATGGGAGGGGAAGAGTCTATCTTTAAAAGGTGAGATTGGAAGAAACCCATAGGCTTAGAGTTCTTTACAAATGATAGGCATTTTCTCCACTTACATCACTATAATTATAGGAAAACAAATTATAATATAGCTTCCTTGTTCCAAACCAGACCTTTTCTTGTTCTAAACTCTTCTGATTGTATCCAGGATAAACAGAGTCACAAAAGTTCACTTAGGTCAGCAGTGACTAAAAACATAACCCCAGCTACTCTGCTTTCATAATTGTTACTTTGTAGTGTGAACATAAGCATTTGTTCATGGTGCTCTTTTGTTTATAGCAAATTATATCCAATGGAAATGGATTAGAGAAAGGCTGACTCAGGGAATTATGAGAAGATAATAAACCATAAATTATCAGGAAATAACTACCTGAATTCCCCTTAGTTAATATGGCAACTGGATTAGTTCACTAGGTGTCTGCAGTGAGGAGGTTTAATAACACTAGAAAATATATAAAAATAAAGGTGATATGTTGTTTTAGAAATCAAAGCCTTAGGAAGTTGAAACAAAAGTCTTTGTATGTCATGAAATCAAATGGGATGCTTAAGGGAACACTAAGATATAGATTAGATTCAAGAACTAAGGCCTGATAGAGAAAAACGATTATGCAGGAGTCAGTATTGAGATTGGAGGTTTAGGGCACTTGGTGTTTAATAGAGGTGGAATTTTGGGTGGGTGGACTGGCTGGACTTAAATAGAAAATAGCAGATAAGGTACTAGTGTCTGTCTATCTCTAAAAGTTTATGTTTACAAAATATATAGAGATAGATAATAACAGAGGAATGCATTGATATGAATTTACATATCTAAAAATTAATGACTACCTAAAGGCTGGAAAGTCATAATTTAGGTCTTCTGTATAATTCACATTTTTTCAACACGTCTTCAGATAGCATTTACTGAGTATCAGATATGGGGGCAGACCATGCACACACAACAGCTAAGGCATAATTTACTCTTAAGGATGGCAATGTCTGGCACTGGAAACTGCATTAGTTCTTCCTGTGGCATAATAAACTACTGAACATTTAGCAGCTTAAAGCACACATATACCACCTCTCTCTTTCTGTGGTTCAGCATCTGAACACAATTCAGAAGAGTCCTCTTTCTCAGGGTCTCAAAAAGTGGAGGTCAAGGCAACAGCCAGTACAATTTTGGCTTTAGTTTGGGGAGAAATCTTCTTCCAAGTTCTCCCAAGGCATAAGGTTTAATTCCTTGAGGGTTGTTACTTATTACTCCAATTTATCTGCTGCAGGCTGACTGATGCACCCAGAGACCACCCTCAGCTTCTGAAGTCTGCCTGCAGTTCCTAGAGGTCCTCCACACTTTCTTGCCCCATCACACTTTCTCAACATGGCCACTAATTTCAGTGAGCCAGGCAGAAAACTCTCCAGAACAAGCTTGCTATAGTGAAATAGAGTTGTATATAAGGTGATGTAAACATGTGAGTGACATCCCATCACTTTTGCCATAGTCTATCATTTACTAGCTAGTCACAGATCCTGCCCGAGAAAAGAGGATTATGCAAGGCCATGAACACCAGGCGTTGGGGATCATTGGAGGCCATTTTGAAGTTTTTCCACCAAGAGACTGATGTATAAATAGAACTGCAAATGAAAATTGTAAGATGATGATGAGCCTAAAATGAAAACTTCGGATAAGAGGGACATAATTTGTTCTATGGAGGACAAATGGAAAAAGAGATCATGAACATCATCCCAGCATGGATGGTAAATGAGGTAATGACTCCAAAATGAGTAGTAATTTCAGGAATCCCTCACGACAAAAAGGGAGACAAGGGATTCTGAGAAAGCAAAAATCATGAGTAGCAGTGCCAAATTTAAATACAATGACCTATCTTGGCTAAGTACCTCTAAATAATGAAATATTAGACTCCGAAGGGTAGAAATCAAGCTAGAGACCAGTATCAGATAATAGAGGCTCTGCTACAGCTTTGTGAAACTTGAACTTGATTGAAAAATCATAGATCTATTAAATAGTATTCTCAAACAGATTTTCAATTCAAGGTTGGATCACAAGCTATGAATGAAGGGGCAAAAAATCTCTCTAATTTACTCTGATATACATCTTGATCTACCACAACTGAAAACCATTGTATTGGTAGACATGGACCATGCCTAATTTTATATACTTGATAGCTATTTTGGCAATAATACAAAGACATAGTAGAATAGTATAATACATTGATAAATGATGAGGGCCAGAATAAATGCAATGGTAATAACAAAGAAGTGAAGATTGTAGATTTAAAAATATCTAGTAAATGTGTAGAATACAATGAAGAATTTATGAAAGTCTGGATGGAGTGAGGAAATAGTTAATATTTATTTCCCCAATTCCTCCATTGTTTATACTGATGATAGTACTACCAAGTTAACTGAGAAGAGGGTAGAACAATAGAATTGATGATGAAGGCCAATACTTTACTTTTAAAAATATTAATTGTAAAGTGACTATTATAGACCAAATTCTAAGACTTATTCTCACTTTTAGACAACCTCTTGCCCTTTTAGTAAGTTTGGAACCTATAAATGTAATGAAATTTCACCCCCATAATTACGTTTCATCTTAAAGAAAAAGGAAGATTCAAGTCCTTTAAAATAAAAGTACT
>PVKM010020107.1:0-23619 GCA_004027735.1 Carollia perspicillata | reverse complement strand
GGATTAATCCAGAGCCAGTTTGACAATGTGTGCTGGGGCGGGCAGTGACCCTCTGGTCTGTGAGTAAGCCCCAGGAGTTAAGGTTAGCTCTCCGCAGTCCCCTCTTACCCTGGCTCTGGGTGCAGGAGCGCGCTGAGAGCCGCTGACCTACCCCTTGGTATCCCCTACCTGGGCCTGGAACTAATCCCTCAAAGCTAGACCCTCGGGAGTGCTCTGTGATACTTACAGACCTCAGTTGCCTCCCTTTTAAAAGTGGTAAATGTAGCCCTCACCAGGTTGGAGCTTCATCCTATGTACCAAATGGTTGCGGGTTCAATCCTTGGTCAGGGCACATACCTTGGTTGTGGGTTGCATCCCTGGTTGGGGCCCTTTGGGAGGCAATCGATCAATGTTTCTCTCTCTGCTCCCGCCCCCTCTCTAAAATCGATAAGCACAGTCTTGGGTGAGGATTAAAAAAAAGTAGTAAATTTAGTCTCCATCCCTCTGAAGTCTTCCCTATGGTTGAAGCCTTGCCCCAGTACACTTGCTTACCAAAATCTCTGCCAGCCAATCCCAGGACAAGCCTGTATGCACCGTGAGGGTGCCTGCACTCCCAAAGGTAGTGAGCAGCTGGCTGGTGCCTTGGCTGGGCCCAGGCAGTTCTGGGCGTTTACCCACATAGGCCCTGCGGCGTGTGAGCTACCTTTACAGGAGCAGCTACTCACTCAGCCACGGACACAGCCGCTCCATAAACATCTGTCATTTACCAAGATACACGTATCAAATGGTCAGTGGGTTACAAACTCCTCCCAGGTGACAGCAGTTAAAAGCCAGCTGCAGAGAGAGGAAAACTCCCATGATCTTCCATAAGCAAGGCCAAGGTCAAAACGCCCTGCTCACAAGTAAAGTTCAAGACCCAAAGCCTTGGCCCCACTAGAACTTTCCCACACGCACTTTTTTTGTTCTCCTCATCTGTTGATGCCTTGTCTGTGTATTAATTTTATGACTCAGCGTGCTGGCCAGATGTCGAGGTCCAGACTTACCCCTAACGTACGGGTTTCGCCAGCCCTGCACGGCCTGACCTCTTACAGCATGAAGGGAGCTACCGCGGACACGCGCTCTCTAGAGCAGGCAGGTCACTAAGGGAAGGGCGGGGCTGTCACATTTGCTGCGCTTGCTTTCCAAGTTTCTGTATTTGGCCCGAGAAGCTTGGAGGCTACTCATGGTAGTAAATTTAAAAAATGGGTTTGTTGTAAAGCCTCACAAATAAGAATGTGCCCTTTCTGCCCTCCAGGTCCCTTCCGGTCACGTAATCACGGGCTTGCTCGCTCTTGTTTACTCGGGCGCTCGAAACAGAATTTGACATTCAGATGCTAAGAGGCTGTACGTGGGCATTGTGCTGAGTGTTGATGGGTTCATGGTGGAATATGAAATTGGCACTTCAGATTGTCCTCTGTGAAGAGATTCTGCAATCAGCCCCATTTGTCCTGACGTTCTTCGGAAGTTTTATTCGTCTTTGTCTTCTTTCCTCACGTACTTGAGTGTGTTTTATTCTATTAGTTTCCCCTCAGTGTTCGTACTTACCTCTTGTGTCCTGGTGGTTTTCCCTGAACGCCTGCCTGCCTTCTGCCGGCTCGTTCCGCTGTTTGACTTCCCTTAGTGTTTTCGGTCTCCCTCCGTTCTTCTCTGCAACGTACGCTCGGAATTGTTTTGTCTCGATTCTTATTTCGAGCTCATCGTCGCTGGGGAAAACACAAGTCCATTTGTGGCACACGGGCTTCTCTGTTGGGGAAGAAAGGGCTGGGGTCGGGACGGAGTGTCTTCAGCTTTCTCTGACAGCAGCTCACTTGGCGACAGTGTTCAGTGCTGAACACACGTCCGCGGGTGTCGCTGATGGGGCGTGGGCCTCGTACCCCGCCACCCGCAGCTGTCGTCCTCACTCCCTCTCTTCTCTCCGAGTGAGAAAGCCCCTCGCAATGCACATGACCGTAATGTCGCAGAATGTAATGGTCTATTCTAGTTAATTTTTATGTCAACTCTTCACAAGTGTAACTGCCATCAGTCACTCTTAATTTCCATGTAGCTCAATTCAATGTATCCACTGGGTGAAACGATGTTCAGTAAATATCATGTTTTGGTTACAACATTCAATTTTCCTGGAACCAGTGGTGCACCTTCGGGAGATGAATTCAATGGTACCAGTAAAATCGGGCAATTTCTTGCTGCATGTCATTGTCAATACCCTGAACTCCATTCTTGCCTCTATTTACCTAGTATCTGGGGATTTTTCCCCACCTCATTTGTTTCTCTGGTCCTTTCCTTTTCATTGTCTGCCTCTCTCTCAGCCCCTGAATTACTCTCTTGCCCCAAACCTTCCTCGTCTTCACACCCACATACTTAGGCCACTGGGGTGCAGACCTTCAGAACCCGGGGTCAGTTCCCATTCATCTGCTCGTTTTTCACATCAGGAGCGCGGAGCTCGGCCGGAGGCAACACCGCAGCTGTGCCGTCGTGTTCCTGCAAGTTTATGATCTCCATTCTCCTCTTTCAGCCAGTTTTTAAAAGACATTATTATTTTAGAGCAGTTTCAAGTTTACGAGGAATTGAGAGGAAGGTACAAAGGTTTTCGGATGCCTCTCCCCCCATGCACAACCTCCCCCAATATCAGCGTCACTCACCAGAATGACAGGGTTTTTTTAAAACCAAGAATGAGTCCACATCGATGTATTTTAATCACCCTAAGTCCATAGTTCACCTTAGGGTCCACTCTTGATACTGTACATTCTGCGGGTTTGGACCAGAGTATAATGACATGTGTCTACCACTATAACATCACGCAGAGTATATTCACTGCCCTGAAGGTCCTCTGTGAAAGACCCTCTGTACTCGGCCTGTCCCCCGCTCTCTCCCCTGCGCCATCCCTGGCACCCACGGGGACCTTCTTGTGGTCTCCACGGTTTGGCTTTTTCCAGAATGTGACACAGTTGGAATCGTGCAGCATGTAGGCTTCTCAGTTGCCGCCTTTCACTTAGTAATAATCATTGCAGTTTCCTTCGCGTCTTTTCCTGGCTTGATCAGCTCCTTTACTCTCAGTGCTCTGTAATATTCCACCGTCTGGATGGACCACAGGTTGCTTATCCATTCCCCCGCTGAAGGACCTCTCGGTTGCTTCCAAGTTTTGGCAGTTATGAATAAACCCGCTATGAATATGCACGTGTGTGTGTATGTCTTCAGCTCTTTGGGGAGAATACTAAAGGAGCACCGGACTGTCTTCGGAAGTAGTTGTACCATTTAGCATTCCCACCCCTTGTTGTTCCACATCCTGGCCACCGTTTGGTGTTGTCGATGTTCTGGATTTTGGCCATTCTAATAGGCGTGGAGTGGTATTTCATTATTGTTTGAGTTTGCATTTCCCTGATGACGTATGATGCCAGGTGCCTCTTCATATGCTCATTTGCTATCTGCGTATCTGGGCAAATACACGTGTGTATCTTCATATGGCTTATTTGCCATCGGTGAGGTGTTTGTTAAAGTCTTTGTCTCTTTTTTAATCAGGTTGTTTTCTTTCTTTTTTTTTTTTTAAGATTTTATTTATTTTTAGAGGGGAAGGGAAAGAGAGAGAGAGAGAGAAATATCAATGTATGGTTTCCTCTCGTGCTTCCCCCGCTGGGAACTGGCCTGCAACCCAGGCATGTGCCCTGACTGGGAATCGAACCGCGGTTGTTTGGCTCGAAGGCCTGTGCTCAATCCACTGAGCTACGCCAGCCAGGGCTCAGGTTGTTTTCTTATTGAGTTTTAAGGGGATTTTTTTGTTGTTGCACATTTTGGATAACATTTCTTTGTCAGATTGTTTTTTTGCATATACCTTCCACTGGTCTGTGGCTTGTCATCTATTTCTGTTGATACTGTCTTTTATAGAGTAGGAGTTTTTAATTCTAAGGAAGTCTAGCTTATAATTTATTCCCTTCGTGGATTGTGTCTTTGGTGTTTTCTCTAAAAAGACATCACCATCCTCAGGGTCCCCTGGGTTTCCCGCTATATTATCTTCTGGGAGTTTTTCAGCGTCGTGTTTTGTCACCATTTCCTCCTAATTCCAGTCATGTTGACGCGCCTTCAATTACCGTTTGTCGCATTGCTTCACACCGTCCCCAGGCCTTCTGTCCACCTTCACCCACCCTCGCCCGCCTGCAGATAATTTAGTCCCTTTTCTTATCATGAACGCTGGGAAGATCAACTATAACCTTCCCAAACGTTCTGCCCCGCCTCCCAAAGGGCCTGCACCTGCCCTCGCTCCCCCCGCTCACAGGATGAGGCCGCTCCCGTCCTGGGCTCTTCATCCCCGTCTTGTCTCTCCTGTGTCACCAGCCCCTGGCTCTCCACCACGTGTTTCCCTCAAGCAATAATCGTGCTCAATTGTTGCTATAAAAAACGCCCGAACTGAAAAACGGAAGCCGCAGCCCCGTGTCTCTTCAGTCTTGTGATTTTGACTGCCTTCCATGCTGCTCTGCAGAGAGCTCTTGATCTTCATGGTCTCCATTTTTTTTTTACTTTCATTTGCTTTTCAACCCCAGGGACTCTGACTGAGCCCACCCCCACACCGTGACAGGCACAGCTAAAGACACTGTGATGTCTGTGTTATGGGCTGAATGTGACACTCCCAGCCACACACTGCCTGAACTTCACCTTGGCGTGGACTTCCGTGACCTCACCGCTCTTGTTCCTCTGACATTTCTTTGCACTTTTCTGGCCACCTTTTAAATGTTGGTATTTCCCCGCGATTCTGCCGCAGCCTGTTTCACTCAGTTTTAAGCGCCACCTGTATATGTGCTGATGCCACCGTGCACGTCTCCATCTCCGGTCCTGACCGCTCCGTTTGCTTCAGGTGTCAGGTCAGGTCGACGCGCATTTCCCGCAGGTACATCACATTCAGCATGGCCTTGGCTGAATTCATCGTCGGCTCCCTTACCTTTCAAACACGTGGTCCTCCTCCTCTATTCCTTCTGAGCCGGTGGTCCCAGGAGTTCCAGAATCTTCTGGAGCAGCACCGTGTCCAATAAGAACATAAGGAAAGCCACGTACATAATTTAAAATGTTCTGGTTGCCACATTAAAACTAAAAGGAAGCAGGTGAAATCATCATTAAAAATAGATGTTATTAACCCAATATGTTCAAGATATGATTTTAGCACGTGATTGTTGACCTTAAAGAGACAGTCAGATAATTCTCCAGCAAAATGGGTTTCTGTGGGAACAGGAAAGAATTGCAATTCGAGACGTGTGGTCTCGTGGTGAACCTCGGGCAAGTCCAGAGAACAAGGGGCGAGAAACGTTCTTTTATAGAGGGGAGCTCAGAGGGGCCACTGCAGACAGAGTCCATGGGAGGAACCCTCGGGCTCGAAAGGCAGGGGCTTTTTATTGGCTGACCCGTAGCAGCCTCTCATTGGTGGAGTGGTTCCCAGACAGGAGGGGACCCGCCTTCCCGGTGCAGAGGGAGAGCTCTTCCGTCCCTCCCTGCTGGGCTGGTGGCCCTGAGTGGTGGGAGCGCCTCCTTCTCCAGCCCCTCCCAACTCCAGTCAGTCTTCAGGAGTTTCAGTCGTCCCATGATCCGTTTTAAAACTTTTAATGAGATACTCTGCAGTTTTTTGAACTAATTTTTCAGAATCCAGTGCGCATTTTACTCTTGCTGCACATCTGATTTGACACTGTTCACTAGGATTCAGTGTGTGTCACGGCAAGTGGCTCCCGTGGAATGCGGTTCTAGAATCGTTACCTTCACGAGCCCCCCTCCCCCAGTCATAAGTCCTGTTGACCTTCTCTCCTAGGTATTTATCCAGTAGGTCTATTTATTTCCTTCCTACACATCGGTCATGTCTCGTGGGGGATATTCCTGACGTAACCTAGTTTCTCTGTCCCGGGTGACTGTGCAGAACCCACCTGAGTGCAGGAGACTCCAGTAAACATCTACTTATATGTGCTTTTAGCTAGAAAGTAAGAAAACAGGAAAGCTCTATCACTGTTTAATAGACATATTGATGCCGGCGCCCTTGCTCTATATCCCCGGGGAGTTAAGAATAAAATTATACATGTAACAAATAAAATACATTTCCCTCACAACATGTAAAATATTTAAAATGTTAGGTATTTTGTCTTTGTGTCGTGCTTTCACATTTCTTTGTGCATTTCCATATAATGCACATCATTTATTCATGCAGTGTTCACATATACCTAAGGATAAATTTACACGTGTCCTGGACATTGGTTTGGGACTGCCGAGGAGTGAGGCCATACCAGGGTGGGGTCCCATTGGTCTGAACCTACTCCTCCTGGACCCCACGGGCCTCTCTGGCCTCGGCCTCTTGACCCCTGCCTCGCATTTTCTGCACTCAGTGGCTCCTTCCTATTTTCTGTTGTTCGTTCTTTGTAAAAAACCAATAAGCGAACAGACTACGTCCTGACTTGGCCAATCCTACTTCGCTCCCAGGTTCTTTCCAGCGACCGTTGTTCAGAGCTTCCTAAGTTGCGTCCAGTGACCCTTCCTTTGTCCAGCACGATTCTCTGGCTGCACAAAGCTTTCGTCGAAATCGCGTCTTTACGGCCCTGCTTTTCCTACTAAAGGGAAAGATTCTTGAGGGCAGGCGTCCGAGCATCGTCCGGAGTTTTCATCTGGATTTGTGATTGGTTCTCAGAACCTGTGTGTTGAACTCAGTTCATGACTGTCCTCAATGGGGCCAGACAGACAGTCAGTAGGCGAAACAGCGATTTGCTTATTGCGGCGTGTGAAGTGCCTGGAAGACTTCTTCTCTAGCCAAAGATACCTGAGACGATGAAATAATAAATACACTTTCTTTTTAAGAAGTTTTATTGAATCCAGTGGGGGGGACGTTGATTAATACAATGATATAGGTCATGAGTGTACAATTCTATTAATAAATAGCCTCTCACCGGATACTGTGACTCGTGTGCTTTTTGTAAGCCCTGGTGGGGGGGTGGCGGTGTCGGTGTGAGAAGGCGTTCCCAGGTCCTTCTTACTAAAACTGAGAAGTCGTCGTTTGCTCTGAGGTCAGTGAAGTTTTTGATTGTATGTGTACAGGCGGTGGTTCTCCGACTTCAGTATGAATTTGACTCACCTGGGGGGGTCATGTTCAAATGTAGATTCCTGGGCTCCGTGTGTACATATTCTGGTTCGTTTGGACGCGCAGGTGACCCACAGATTTGTGTTTTTAGAAAGCATCCCAGTGGTTACAATATAGCTGGTAGAAACCCTACTTGGAGAAGTACTGTTTTCTCCTTTCTGAAGCAGAGGGTGAGGAGGAGGAGCGATCCTGAACAGTGGGGAGACGTGCCGGAGTCTGGGCCAGGGCAGAGGTCAGCAGAACTGAAGCAGGGGGCTAGCAAGGACACTGGGCACCTGACAGACGAGTGACAGGGAGTCGAGGTGGCAGGGGCGGACGTGTGGAGAGAGGCTTTAAGGGTGTACGGTGATAACCTCGACCTGTTTCTCAGTTTTCCCTAGAGTTGACTTTTCTTCTTCAGTTAGAACACTTGCGAGCAGTGTCAATATTGCATCTGATTATTAGGGTGTCTTTGTCTTCCTTTAGGGACTGACGCCCAGTCATTCAATAGTTCACTGATTTTTAAAGCACTTCAGGCCCTCGAGAGCACTGAACAAATTAGGCAGAGCGTAATTTTTGACGTTTAAAACATCATCCAATTCCATGTAGGATTTCATTTCTGGTTCTCTGATACCAAAAGTTATCTAGCCTAGAGAAGATAATAAACTATGCCATATGAAAGAATAGAATTTACTTTCACAGCTGTGAGAAAAAAGTAGATTTTTCGCTTAAATGACGTTTATCAATAATTTCTATCAGTAATCCAAGTTGTTGGTGTTTTAAACTTTAGAAGCCTTTTAAAGATTTTCATGAAGATGCTACATATTTTTTTGGTACAGCAGTTATCAACCGCAAGTAGATGGATGCATCTAGATCATTCTAAAGCTCCAAACTTTAATTTTAGCTCATCGTTTCAGCTCCCTCCTTCATGCAGGCTTATCCAGAGCTGTTAATTAAGTAGGAGCTGCTTTGGGTTGGCTGGAGTCCTTTCTGTTCATCGTTGGTGGCCGGTCTCCGCAGGAAGCCTGAGGAGACCAAAGCGGCCGAACTCATGGGCCATGGGGCTGGCCCCGGAGCAGAGGCGCTGGGCAGGAGAGTCTGGTGCTGTCCATCCAGTCGACTGACGTTTCCATCGTGGCAGCCCTGCCACAGACGCGTGTGCCTGGCCCACGCCATTTCCTTCCTCTCTCCTTCAGTCTTTCCGCTTCTGCCGCCTACCTACGTCCAATGTTTAGATTTTGTTCATTTGATGGGAGAGCCTTCCCTCTGGTTATTTGGGCTTTCGGAAGATAAATGACCTTAAATAGAGGAATAGAAGTTGAACTTCGGGGCAACAATGCTGTTCTTATTGCACTTCGTACCTTCCTTGTTTTGAACTTCGCTCAGCCAAGGCCTGTGGTCTGCATGGACTCACGGAGAACTAAGCACGCCTTGACCTGTGCTCTCTTGCAGGTGATCCGCAAGGGCTGGCTGACCATCAGCAACATCGGCATCATGAAAGGGGGCTCCAAGGGGTACTGGTTCGTCCTCACGGCGGAAAGCTTGTCCTGGTATAAAGATGACGAGGTAAGCCGCGGAGAGAGACGGTTTTCTCATTCCCAGCTCATTGACATTACTGTACCACTCAATTTTGAGACACGGCTGCTCACTGGCTCTCTCTCAGGGAAGTCTAGGCTGGGCTCTCTGTTTTATTTTTCCCCATGGATTTTTAATTTTACAACATCCCCCTCAAATTTCTGTTACTTCTTTGGTGTACTCACCTGCCTGTTGACCTGAAGACATGAAGGCAGGAGTCGGCACTCGGAAACTCCTGAAATGCTGGCAGGGTATGACGCAGTGAAAGAATTTCCGTTCAATGACGCGTTGAAAAGACTCAAGGTAATGCGGCATTGTCACAGCGAAATTAATCGCACCGATGCGGAGTTTACAAAGAATTTCAGCCTCGTTGCTCTGACATCAGCCTCAAGCGACAGGCTTTTGAAAATGTGCGCATCACTCGCCTTCGAGTTCCTGGTAACTGTTTACATGAAGTTTGTTCTTTGAGAATTTGGTCTCTGTGTGAAGGCGTGAATTATGATAAAGATGGCGCTCTGGTTTGTGTTAACGCTTTTGGTCCTGTGACGTGCTGCTCATTTAAATCTGATAGTGACGAAAGCACTATGTATGTGTGTGTGTACATATAAAATTCCTGCAGAGCCATTAAAGAGCTACAGCGTGGTGCAGCGTTGCTGTTAAATTTGGAACAGCATGGGTGGGAATTAAACTGGTATGTTGTGGACATTTCAGTAGCTCTGGTCTGACCCGAGAAATCGGGATGCTTATGAGGCAGCACGCAGACACAGCGTAGGAAGGCTCGTCCCGCAGAGCACGGCTGTTGGTGGGCGGGCTCGTCTCAGGTGTATTTGGCTGTAAGAGCATGCGTTTCAGACTCCATGGTCCTTCCGATCTTGGCCTCCTGTCATTTAACAACACTACGAAGTACCTTTGTCAGTTGTTGGAGGAAAGTGTCACGTCTCCCACCATTTTTGGGTTTCCTAAGTGCTCCGTGTACAGTGGTGTGTTGAATAAAGATCAGATGGTCAGGTGATTCCCACTGAATTTTCTGCAGTAAGGGAAATCAAAATACTCAGAAGCTTCATTTTCAGTTTTTATGTCGCATCTTTTACTGACTTGAATCGAATGTGGAATTGGCCGTTGGGAGACAGTGAGGACCAGCAAGGGTCCCTTTCCTGTGCTGGCCGCTTGGATTTCCCCGGCATTCTTTGGTCGTCCCTGGCATTCAAAGAGCACAGAGAACAGGCTGCCAGCTGCCAGGGCAGGGGGTGGGGGCTGGGTGAAAAGGTAGAGGGATTCAGCAGAAACAGCAATGACAGTGACAACTCACTGACACAGACAACAGAATGGTGGTTACCAGAGGGGAAGGGGGTGGGGGAGGTAGAGGAGGGTAAAGGGGGGGGGGATGGTGGCCGAAGGAGACCTGACATCGGGTGGCGAACACACAATATGGTGCACAGATGATGTACTACAGCACTGTACACCTGACACCTGCATAATTTTATAACCAATTTCACCCCAATAAATTTGATACAAGTTCAAAAAGGTAGCGCAGCTTCGGGAGCTCTGAGATAGGGGCCTCCCTGGATAGAAAAAGGATAAATCGATGATTTTCTTTTGTGCTCAGCTGACCTAAGGGCTCTTCTCTTAGATACATTTTGTTTCTAAGAGTTTAGATGGTCGCTTAAGTACATTTAAATACTGTGCTTGAGAAGTGAGATTGGAAGTTTTCAAAATATTAATAATCCTGACTCACAACCAACCCATGACCTCAAACTGCCCGTGTCCTTGGGACAGAGCTGCTCCCCACCGGAGCCATCTCCCTGGCCTCCCTGGCCACCACCCCCGGTGTCCCTGCCCTGTTGCTTCTCTTGCCAGAGCTTCCTGCCCCTGCACACCACCCATGAGCCTGCTCTCGGGGCCAAAGACAGGCAGCGGGCCGCACTGTCCCTCACTCAGTGCTGGTGTTCCACAAAGAGTTGCAAGTTCGTGTCTGCTGGGAGCCGGGGCTGCGGGGAGGTCTCTGGGAGGTCAAGGACAAGTGTTGGGAGTGTGGGGCTCAGAGGCAGTGATTCATCTGGGACCTCTTGAACTTGCCCCCTGAGCGCCCACCTCTAACAGCCATGTTTTCAATAACGTGTACGTTCCAAGTTCAGCGACATACAGATTGAGCATGCCTCATGGGCAACTGCAGAAATCCCAGTTTAGAGTATTCCTTTGTGAAAATAAGCCTCAGCTCAAACTCCACTTTGGGGCCAGTTTTTTGGTAAGCTGAGTGCGTGGATGGTGCCCCCCGGGTGCCTGTCCTCATTCACACCAGCACCCTCCGGCTCTGGGAACCTGCTCACTCGGCCATGTCTCCCTCTTGGTCAAGCAAGTGTGATGCAGTAAATGTCACTAATTATTTACAGTTTGCACATTTATTCACTGATAATGGCATTCAAATTTTCACTGGGGCTTGTCATATATTTTTTCTGTGTTCTGCTATCCTCCTGCGATTTCTTGTTTAATTAGACTGATATGTTCTCATCAGACTTGAATTGGCTGTTGAATAAATAGCATAATACGGTTATGGCAGGTTGGTAACAAATACACTAACTTATGAAGTATAGTTGCAATTAAAGAACAGTGGCTTAGACTGTTCTCCAGGATGGCATTAATGGAACAAAAGCCCCCCTAAACCTGATGCTCCATGCAATGAGAAAGGCCAGGTGCTGGGGGTCGAGGGTCGGCTCCAGCTGGCTGCCGGGTTTGGGACACGCAGGTCATCTCGGAGCCTTGGTCTTTTCACCTAACAAAGGGGGACCATCGCCAGCCAAGTTGCCTCAGAGGGGTTTTTACGGGACACTGAGAAACCATATTTTAATAAGTGCTTCAATAAACCTTCAGGTGTTGTGTGTGTGTGTGTGTGTGTGTATTTCTGCCATTGAAAGTGACACTATGATGCCATTCTTTGATTCGTGTCTTCTAAGTTTTCATTTTCTGTCACTTCCTGTGGGGACCCAGGATGTGTGGGATCGTGGGCATTTCAGCAGAGAACGTTTCAGAGATTCAGACAGTCAGAGGAGACTCGGACCCCATTCCTTTAGCGAGACTTTCCGTGCCGCCTCCCCTTTGCCCTACGGGTTCCCCGACACTTCAGCCAAGAAGCAGAGACGATGAGAGTCAACTATGCGACTCCCCAGCCAAGCTGGCAGGGGCTCCGGCACGCCAACCCCGCGTAACAAGTTCAAGCTGCAGGCGGCGTGACTGCCACGGCAAGTCTCCGGCGTTTCCCCTCTTCGTCCTGAATAGATCTGTCCACCCTACCCCAGAATTGTACAGGAATTCACGAACACCCTCGAGCATCTGTGCACTGTACTTTTTGAACCATTACTCTCCATTAAAATAATGTTATTCATAATGTTACTGACAGATGAGCTTCCTAGAAAGGTTTCCGCCTGTGTCCCAGGCACTGTTACATTTAAAGAGTCTTTACAATGCAGTGTGGTCGTGGTGACACAGTGCGTCTACCTGCTTGACGTGGTGCTTTCCTTTAACACTGCCCCAAGGTTGGGGCTCTCTGCGGGACAAAAAGAAACACACCATCTGTTCAGCATTGGACAGTTTATCGCTGACCACCTAGGGGGTCTGCCCAAGCCTGCATGTCCTTCTACGTCGTCCTCTAGTGCCAGACTCTGAAACGTCCTACACAAGGGGCCTGGAGCACTTTTCTAGGGGCTGCATAGACCTCTCGCTGGGTCCGTCCTGCGCCCAAGGCATTTCGCTGGTGTGTGTGCCCCAAGTCGAGCAGGAGCTGCCCATGGGAGTGAGGACAGAGCGTGGACGTGTGGGCTGTATATCTCCGTATATCCCCTTGCGCCTGGAGTGGATGATACTTTGCTCCTTTGACTTCTGTCCAAATAATAGCATAAAGCTATTTGCGGTACTTATATTTACTAAGGACCTGGGGAAGCAATACAGAAGTTTGAACAACCAAGTAGAGTTTTAAACAGCCCAGTAGTTTTTGACCAATAGACCCTCCACTCGGCGTGGCACCGCCAGCTCTAGCCTTGTGCTGGCCCCGCCCAGGGACAGTGCACGGGTCTCTCTCCCTCTCCCTCCCCAGCCTGTCTCCCCGCTCTGCACTGTCCATCTGGAGTGCCCCAAGCTCAAGGGGCTTCTCACTCCGCAGTCCGTCCTACTCAGCTCTTCCCGCACAGTCACCTTTGCGTAGCCACGCGAGTCAAGTCTCAGCCAAACCAGATGCCCTTCCAGTTCAGAAGATGCACCCTAACTCAGCGGTCCTCGTGGTTATAAACAGTATCTCTGCTGTGCATACTGCCTGCTTAAACGCACGGCCGGTCGGCTTTCAGTCAGAACGATCATTGATGTCAATCATCGTCCTCGTAACGATGAAGCTTTATTGATTGTTTGTAACTGACCAGGCACTGAGCTAAGTCAGTACTTCATTTACGTTCTCCATGTAGAGAGGACCACTGAGAGTCAAAGAGAAGGAGGAACGGTGTGTACACGCTGCCATATGTCCGCGTGTGCTCTTGGTCCCCGGAACCCATCCCAAGAAGTGTTTTCGGAGCAGCCATTAGGTACCAGACACTCTCTATCTAAGAACCTTAGTCACTAAGGACAAACATTTGGCAGGGAATTCTGGTACCTGCCCTCCTGAGGGATTTTTCCCAGTAAAGAAAACATGCAAACACACGGGAAAACCTCTCAGAGGCAGACAGCTTGTGAAGAAAGTAGGTCCAGGGATGAGCATGACTGGAAGAGTGTCACGGGTGGGAGGCTCCGTGTGGGGGCCGTTCAGTCGGGCGGTCAGAGAAGGTTTGCAGTGATGCCTGGAGGCAAGATCGAGCTTGATGAGCTTAAGAAACTGAATTAAGGCCTGTGTGGCTAGAACGAAGAGAGCAAGGGACTATAAAGATTAGGGATCTGGATCCTGAGAATGATGAGAAGGCTTCTAAGTGTTTAAGCTGGAGAATCACCTAATAAGATTTGAATTTTCCTACAGATTCTTCTGTTTGCCCTGTAGAGAATATGGCGGAGACCAGACTGGATTGGGGAGCAGTTAGGAGGTGATTGCTGTGGTCTCCATGAGAGACCGTGGTAGCTTCGGGCTGGGGCGGGTTGATGGAAATGGATAGAAATGCTGGATTTAAGAGATTTGGTTCGAAAGGTGACGTTGACGTGACAACTCATCACACGTGCTTAGTACTGGCTGAATGTCTAGGTTCCTGCTAACCCGTAAGCCTCTCGAGACCAGGAGCCATTGCCCTGTTCACTGTCCTACCACCAGTGGGCGTGACATTGAAAGGTGGCATGATATAAATGTCAATCGTGAACATGGGACTGAGCAAATAAATGGAGCAATGTGGCACAACGGTTCCTCATGTCCTGGTATGTGAAGTGCCTCAACTAAATTATTGAATTACAGGGTAAAATCACCATGCAAGGTAGATTGTCTTAAAATTTTTTAAAGTTTTATCATTGAAGGTTAACGGATTTTTTTCTGCCTCCTCTGACTGTGTAAGTTTCTGGATTGAAGATCATTTGAACGGAAAATAAATCTGACAATGTTATTTTCTTACATTGTAAATATATTTGCATAGTTCTGGGGAGGGACTGAGAAAAGGGCAAGGTATGGGAATAAAATGGATACTCATGTTAGAAGGGTTTGTTGTTCAGATAGTTCACATTAATACTTTGAAATCAGACTTGAAAAAAAAGTGATGGCTTTTTAAAAATGTACCTAAAATATGAATTTTGGAAGAATAGGAAATTCTGATCCAAGGAGAAAAGAGTCTTATTTTTTTAATATCAATGAGAAAAGTGTAAATGATAGTTAAAATCTCTGAAGAAAGGGGACCACTAATTTATGAATAATAACCACATATAACCAATATTTGTTCTATTTCTGTAGTCCAACATGAAGATTACAATCGTAATGGAATACTCATAGGAAAGTAGGGTAATTCAACAGAAAAGTTTCCAGTGGAAATGTACCTAACCTTACGCTGTTGAAGAAAATCCAAAATCTGCATTGAAATAAGGACATTCTTTGGACTCAAAAAAACTTACAGGCTTCATTTTTGTGGCTTCACGTGTTTGGATAGCTTGATACGGAGACCATATAATTCCCTTATGGGGATATTTACTGAGCATTGTTTTCATTATGCAGTTGTAGCAGATGACAAACGTAACTTCACTAATAGGAAACAACATGACAGATGTATCCCTGGATGGCCAAAGCCGTGGACCAGGAAGTTACAGAAATCTTCGTCTCTTTCCATGTTCACGTATGTGCTCAAGGCTGTGCCTGTTTCCTGCTGGGTCCGAGGGCTGCCTGTGGTCAGGTTAACCCCGTGCCCGCCATTCACAAGCCTGGCTGAGTGGTCTGAGTTGGCTAAAACCATTGGATATTTTTTTTAACCCAGAAAACAGCCTCAACAAATATTGAACTTTAAAACATTTACGTTACTTGAAATTCTTCACGATCATAGTTATGTGTATGTTTTTCACCATACATAAGCTGTTTCCTATTAGGCTTATTTTTTTTAATGTAGGATTATTTCATATAAACATTTCCACACCCGGCATTATCCACAGATTTATCGTTTTTTAAGAAATAGTTATTCAACAAACGCCAATGGCAAATGCTATTTCAAAACTTATTAAAAATACTTACAGCCTCAGACCCACTCCCCTGGATGGTATTTGTCCCCCTGAAAAGTTTGTACTGGAAGAGCAATATCTCCCTTCATTTGATCCTTTTCCAGAAGAGTAACATTTTCAAATGTGCATCATTTAATGAACTTTAAGATAAATAACATTCTTTCAGCACTTTTTTGAGAGCCAAGTGAAAAAAAAAAAAAAGGAAAACCAAGATATTTACCCTGTGTTTTAAGGGAGAAGTATTTGCAGCGTTCTCCCAAGGGGCTCACTCCGGGGTGACTCCACTGGCCCCCCACTTTCGCCTTGGAGTCTGGTGGAAGGGAGCAGTCTCCCCACGTCCTGCCCCAGCCACGTGTCATCGGGGAGCCCTCCAGCCCGCCCTGGGCTGCCTGCAGGGCCCAGTGGAATGACCCCTGGCCGGACTCCTGTCAGCTGTGTTTGCTGCAGGTTACAGAAAGTATTCGCGTTGGATGGAACTGTGTAAATATTCTGTGAGACATTTTGATGCTGGCTTCCTGTTTGTTTTTTACATTTTGTGTGAACTCTTACGTGGTAGAATACTTTAGGTTCTGGTCCTGGGACTTTGCTGTAGGGTAAACACCTTTGCACACATGTGTTCCGCACAAGCCTATGTTAGCAGATGGCATATTTGCTTAGGCCAGATGGTTCCATGAGAGCATTTAGTCTTAATCGTATATTTACTTCATAGTTTTGCCCAATTATTTTTTTTAAGTAACTATAGAGTCAGGTTTGGTAGACTATCATGAAATTGTAGAAATTTTGAATCTTGTGGGGTTTTTAGCCTTAACGTGAAATCTTTCATTTTCAGAATGACATGTCTGTATGAAAATAGTTTGCTCTTGTCCAGAATATATGCTTAAAATGTTTCATTAGATTAAAACCCCCAAATTTGGGGTAGCCTTGTGCTACATTTTTTAAAGCTTCGACCAGCATCTTTCTAAGAAAGATGAAAATTAATTTTATGTACTGAAGTTAAAGTATTTTAGTGAACCAAATCAAAACCGACAAATTTGTAATTTTAACCATCTCCCCAACTATTTGTCCAGGGTGTAAAGTTGAAGTTTTGACATTTTCTCAAAAGGCATGGCTAAATACATATTGCATGTCCATTCATCCACATCCTTGCTTTTTTTTTTTTTTTGACAATAACGGAATTGCCCAACATTTCAAGAGTTTGGAGGTCCACGCTGGACGGGTGTGTGTAATACAAGTGCACGCACTGGCCCCCGAACCCCCCCCCCAGAACTGTGGTGCGAGTTCCTTCTCCACCCAGCAGTGACCCAGCGATAAACCCGTGCCTTTCCCCACGCGTGGAGGGCGCAGAGCTTCAGTTTTAACTTTCTCTACATCAACAAAGAAGCAACTATTTTGATACACTTGAAAATTATGTTGGAAACAAATATTCTTTGTCACTATGTTTCACCCAGGCACAAACTGGCTGAGTTCAACTCAAGATAACGTGGTCCCTGGAGTATTATTTCTTCCCTCTTTTTCTTTCGTCCCCCTCTCCAGAGCAGTCATGCACAGAGAACTAAACTTCGTTTGTGGAGTAGAATTACGAGAGTCATTTCTTCTGCGTCAAGTGTCAGGCTGGAAGTCCTGTCGTTTTCTTACATTGATTATGGGGTGTTGCAAAGCTGTGTGCAATTGTACAATAAAGGTCAAGGGTAGCAATTTACTGACAACAGTGAGGAAAAGAGAACTATAGGAAGCACAGGAGCATTTTCAGCAATGGGTTTTATTGTATTTCATAGGCACCACTCACTTTCCGTTTGGTGGGTTTCAATATTCGAATGGAAATAAAATAATAATAATAATAATAATAATAATAATAATAATACATGCGAGTTAAGAATTAAACCAACAGATGAAAACCCCAGGCCCCCGCGCCCCGCCCCCCGCCCCCCCCTTTGGCTGTAGCTCTTGGTGTAGATGCTACGGTGTGAGGGCTGCTCTCTCCCAATGGCTGGTTGTCTTTCAGGCTGGGTTGTCATGTGACTGCCTGTCTGTGCCTGCTGTACAGGTGAGCGGATGTTCTGCACAGCAAGTGTAGACAGGCAGACACATGACAACTCCGTCCAGCCAGGCCCTTGGTTCCTTCGGGTTTCCTGTGCTCAGGGGCAGACACAGTCAGTCTGTGTTCCAGACTGGGAGGTTTGGGAGGGTCGGGGGAGAGGGAGAGAAACACACAACAGCATTAAACATTAAAACATTATGAACTAAAACCAAGTCGGACTTTTGACTTTATTCAGAAAGTACACACTTACACATTGCTTCCGAAAGTGCTCACATGGATAACAGGCTCCACAGAAAACTCGTATTGAAATTGTAAGGCAAAAAAAGGTTAAATACCACGTTGATCCCTAACTCCAGCCCATGTTATTACTGGTCCATACGCAGTCAGAGTGCAGAGTAATTGAACCAGATGTCTTTCCTCTTCCCCCCAACTCGGCATATTTCAGTACTGAAGTTAAAGATAAAGACGTGTTTATACATGTTTCTTGTAGCAGATAAGTACCATAACCTTGCCCATGAAAAAGAAATTTATCATGTACATGGAAACAGCAGCCATTTTCAGAATAATGAGCCTCATGTATTTGGCAGTTCAGCCAGCCGACCTTGGTGTCTGATGCCTTGACCGTGGGATTTCTACAAGGGCTTGCATTTTTACCAATACTTTACCAGGGAACAGGAACGTCCTTAAACTTCTCACGTCCCTTTTAATGCAGATTTCAAGTATGGACGTGAAAACCAAATCAGAAAGGGCCGTGAGCTCAGTCCTCCTCGTAATTAACCACAGGGTCGTGCCACGAATTAAGAGGCAGACACTAAACAAAGTAGCACCCTAAACACAGAAAAGGGGGCTTCATTTCATCTCCAGAAAGTACAGCCAGGCCCTCTGGAAAAATTCCTTGTAACTTGTATGAGAAAGAGTAATGGTGTTAAATACACAGATAGAACATTTCATTCTGGCGAGTCAAGAATTCTAATATAAGTCAGCAACTCACACCCATACCAGGGTTTCACAAATTCCCCTGCCCTTTAAAAACCAAAACACCCAGAGAGTCAGACTCTCAATAAGTGGTGTAGCTTCAGAAACAAAGCATCACTCTCCAAGGAGTAGGGAACTAGGAATTTTTTCAAAGAATTAAAAAAAGAGCACAAATAGTCTCTGTCCCTTTAATTGCAAAATTCTGAGAAAAATAGCAAATAGAAACTTTATGGAGAAAAAAAAAACAGTTTTTACAGGTTATGAAAAAACTGAGCTTTCCTACACAGCTCAACCTTTATGCAGTGATTCGATGTGGTGCAGCTTTAAGAAAGAGTTGAGAAGTGCAAGTTTTGATTTCTTTGATTTCAGGAAAATAAACGACTGATTCTGTTTCTGGTCATTACTTCTGAGTAGAGGGCCTTTTTTTTTTTTCCTTGAGAGAATCAAAAACATCAGTAAACTTGGCCGCTAGTAAGTGATCCCAGGGTCAGGGCATGCAAAAACGAATTCCTTCAGCGGCTGTTTTTGTTCGGGCTGCTCCACTCAGTGCCCCAGAAACTACTCGTGGAGAGCTGCTCTCACAGAGAGTGTGTTTGCAGACATTAAAAAGGACTGCAATTCTGTACAGCCTTCCCCCTCTCTCATAAATAATAATGATCCAGTTAACTCTGGGCAATTAAGGAATGATGCATGCAACCTGAAAAAGTAGAAAGAAATAGTTGTGAGTGCACATGTTATTCTTTCATATGGAACAATTCTAGTCCACCGAGATACCCCCAAATATCAGGACCCGAGAAACCATAACTTTCTCAAGGGGAAAGAAATCTTGCTGAAAAATGATTGCTTGTAAGGCATTTGGACAATTTTGATTTCTAAGAAGTTTTAAAAACACAGTTACAGTAAGTATGTGGCATCTGCACACCTCCTAGTCATGTTGGACCTGCCTCTGAGCTTGCTAAAAAGGTAAAAGGTTGAAAAAGCAGTTAGGATTATTTTTCTGTCTTCCAAACTGTAGACTAAAATATTAATTTGTCATCCCTCAAACAATTTGCTAAAATGTGAAAGAGCTATTTACATGATTATCATACAGTAATTTTTAATGGGGCTATTTACACTTTATTTTTTTTAACTTTTATCTATTAAGGAAAAAGGGCAGGAAAAGAATTATGTGCTAAGTCTTCAATAGCAAAGACCAACCAAAGCAACTCCAGGAAACTGGCCGTTATAAGTCAGGAAATTCAAAATGAAGATTGCATTATTTTTCTTTATTTACTTCATTATTTCTATTTATCAAAACTGATAACAGTTCTTAAAAAATGGGTCAACATTTCCAGCTACATAATTTGCAGCACACCCAGGTAAAAAGTTAGAAGAAACCAAGTAAGAAAGTGTCCATCTTTAGCTGGAACTCCCTGTCCACTCTCAGGCTAAGCCTGGACGTTCTCTAGGTGTTTTAAGCTGGGCTTTCTGAGTGACGGTCGTTTATATGTTATTTGGACGTTATTGGCACGGGTGGGATATTCTCTTTAGAGAAGAGGAGAAGGGGCTGGTTTTAAACAGCAATCTCCTGTAGAGGCACCGCAAGCTTTGGCTTTGCTCTCTTCAGTAAGGATGGCGCTGGTGGTTGATGGGTGAGCGAACTTTTTACATCACCAAGTTGTAGTTTCCTTTCTCTCCTATAACAGCTTTGTGACTTCAACCAAAAAAAAAAAAAGGCAAGGAAAAATTTCTATCAGAAGGAATTTTATGCCTACACGCTTTCCCACAGAGTGAAAAACTTGGGTGGTCTAGAGGCGAGAGGTGGGGGAGAGAGTATATTTTGGTCTTTCAACAACGTAAACACATTATCTGGGTAGAAAGCCGGGCTCGCCAAGCAGGAAGGGCATTAAGCCTATTGACTAATTGCATGAAAGTGATCAGTTTGAACTATTGTCCCATTGTAAACAAACGTTCTTGGATTTTGAGATCAATGGCTTTCAAAGGGGGGAGGGGGTTGAAAATGTAAATAAACTGCTTTTTATTGGTCCTTTCCCAATTCAGAAAAATGTGTTGAAAGCAAAAGCTCTGAATTTCCTTTCTCTTAGATGGCAGAAAAAGTCCTTTTAACCCTAAACCTAGTCTAACTTATCCATCATCCACACACTGAAATTAAAATCGCTACTAAGTTTCCATGAGGTGCCCAGCAAACACTTCTCTTCCTGACCAGGGACTGGGCTTCATTTTAATACTTACACTTCCCATCACATCCGGGGCAGTTTTAGTTGAAGGCCATCACTGGTGGTTAGTTTCCTCTGGAATAGATCCCATGATCCCTCAAATATTTGTAGGTCTCCTCACAAAGGAATATCAAAATCAAATTAAACCTTACTCTACCCTGGGAATAAAGGCTGCGCCATGCGTGCGTGCATGGTGTTGCGTGTCCCCGCCGCGCGCAGTCTGTCACCCTGCCTTCGGTCAGCAGAGGTTGTGGCGCAAGCTTTTACTCTTGATCTTGAACTCAGCTCATGCCATTGGAAAATAAGGACTATTCCTTTCCATTTGTTAAAGGCTGGCATCAAGGATGAGTCGTGGGGACTCTACCTGGCACGTCCAGGGGTACTCCTCGGCGCACCCCCGGTGCAAATTAACTCTGGTTCTACTCCTGTACTTACGCTAGGGAGACCCTCGGGGCCCCCGTGTCTCCAGACTAAAAGTCGTCCTGAGGGAGGAAATAGGTGAGGGACCGATGGTGGTTAGTTTCTTCGAAATAAAAAAGCCATTTAATATCAAGAAAGTCATTTAAATTAAATACACATGAAATGAAAGCACATTAGAAAATTCCATCATTTCTATAGAATGAGAAAAACCAGACAAACAAGAAAACCCAAATTTGAGAAATCTTAAGCATTACCAAAGTACTTTATAGCTCTCTTTCTTCTTTAGTAACTGTATAAATTAGTAAGAATATATTCCTTGAAAAAATAAGCTCTGGTAAGTTATCTAATAGTTTCTCTTTTTAGTTTTCCTATCTAAAAGAAAACACACAGATTTCAAACATTTCACTCGTTCAATTGAAAATAATCAACGTGGAAGCGCCCCAGTTACAATACGAAACAAACTGCACCATGAAGGGGAGAAGACAGAAAAATTTCTCCTTTTAAAAATATTTTAACTAAAAAACCATGGACAGAAGAGGAAACATATGTTTCTTAATACCAGTTTTAGGATGATCAAAAGGGTAACCTTTAAAATAAATTGTTTTGACAAAAGATTACATGGGGAACCTTTTGTAATAAAATGTTCTGCAAAGGAGAACGCGTGACACTTTTTGAACTGTTGCAAAATATAAAATTTAGAAAAGGATTTGTTCAGGAACCTCTGCAACGTTAAAGAATTTAAGGGAGGACAAAAGAGATTATATTCATTTTTCACAAAAGTCTGTGGAGCCGGTGTTTGCATTATATAGAATGCTTTGGGGGTGGCTATAAATAGGGGTTGAGGGAATTAGGGGTGAAGCAGTACTATTTTTCTAGAACTTTCTTTAAAAGGACCCACCTCTGAAGTTCAGCATGGATCATATTGCAGCCCAGACTTTCTCTCTTATTCTCTCTGTTGGGATTTCATTCAGCTTGAGGGTTTTCCTCCCTCCCCCCTTCCTCCCCCCTTCCTTCACCTCCAGGACAGCTGGAAACGGACCAAAGAAAGCTTTGCCTGCGTTTACAAATTCCTTTTTTTATCCGTGGGTTTCTAGACAAAGCACCTTATCACGTTAAATGCTCGGAGACAGAGAGGACACAGAAGCATTGTTAAAAAACACAGGCGCGGGGCTCAGCTGACCAGCGATTATCAACCACTCTTGCATCACAAACAAAACCAACCCGAGATATATGTGGGGAGAGCAGGAGGCAGAGGTTTCTAGTTCTCGGTTTATGCAGTTGCTGACTCAATAGTTCTGGGTTGGCGCTCTTTTCTGGGCAAGTCCCATATGCGTGGTCTGCTGGGCAAACACTTGGCAGCCTCCTCGCTTATTGTTAGATACCGTTATTCCTGGCATTGACCTTATAGAAGTAAAATTTCAGAACCGCACTATCCATAGAGCACTTTAAAAATAGCAAGTATTCTTTACTTTGGGGCAAAATGGATCCAGTCCTGGCAAAGTTAACGTTACAGCCCAGCCCTCATTCACACAAGTTTTCAGGTCTCCGAATTACTCCTTTCCACAGTGGAAAACTAGCCCCATTCGACTCTTAGCCCCATTAGTGTTTGGGGGTCTTTTCGAATTTCTTTTTCCCATGGAAAACTCTGTAAACTTCAGCAGATAATTGACTTAGAAGTCTCCAGAAAGCGAATAACTCACACACTAAGTCACACTATACCGCACCCCGTCGCTCTTTGGAAACGACACCCACAGCTCTCTGCCACACCAGTGCCTCTGTTTCTCTCGCCGGTGACACAAGTCACTGGCGCCCACCTCGGCTCTCCTGGTCCCAGCCCAGGCGAGCGGCAAGAGGGCCTTACCCGCAGGTCTCCCGGGAGCAGTCCTTTCTCGGCGGTGTCCCCGAGGGCTTCTTGGTCCCTACTGTGCAAAACCTGTGAAGAAAAACACCGGGCGTGAGAGTCGGAAGAGGAGCCCCCACACGTCCTCTCCTCGGAACAGCCACTCGGGTCCCCGGCCGTCCACGGCGTTGCAGTGCCTTGCCCAGTCTAACCAATGTGCAGACTACTGTACAACGGCATTGTCCTGAACAGGTAGTCTGAACACTGGGCCGACGGAGCAGGATCTCCAGAAGCTTCCGTCTGGGTCCGTAAAATCCTCTCCCGGTCTGGGGGAACAGTCGCCTTCCTTCCGCCTTCCCCCCTGAATCCTGCTGCACTGACGGAGCCCCACTCGAGGGCTGTGATTTTCGGTCTTGACGTGGCACATTTGCTGCAGACGGGGGAACTGGCAATGAATTTAGGACCAGGAAAAGGGGGAGGGCTGGGCTGGAGAGTCCATATATGGGATGATGTCACCCTGGGGAGGTTTGGGTATGCGCTGTGCCGCTGGAGAGACCGCTGGAATCGCCTGCTCTCAGACATGGGTCTGCGCATAAAATGGTACCAGATGTTTCGGTGTAACGTTAAGCAGTCATTTCATCTTCGGGCCAGATTTTTTTCCTCAACTGGGCAGGAAGTGGGCCCCAGTATGGAAAAGCTGTAAAAAAAGAGTCGAGAGGTAGAGTTCTGCTGGGGCCAACTGAAAGTGCGTTCGTGGAGTACAAACTTGCTGTCTGGGCTGGGCTCCAGAAGTCACCGGGAGACAGCGGGCAGA
>PVKM010020106.1:0-23621 GCA_004027735.1 Carollia perspicillata | reverse complement strand
CTTGTTTGTTTTGCTGTTTAGGTTTCTGTTAAAGGTGAGATCATATGGTATTTGTCTTTTACAGCCTGGCTTTAATTAATTAATTTATTTCTTGAGAGATGGAAAGGGATAGAGAAAGAGGAAAGAAACATCAATGTGTGGTTGCCTCTCACATGCCCCATATCAGGGACCTGGCTTGCAACCCAGGCATGTGCCCTGAATGGGAATTGTACATGTAACCTTTTGGTTCACAGGCCTGTGCTCAATCCACTGAGCCACACCAGATGGGGCCCTTTTTAATTTTTTAAAAAGCTCATGGCAGCCCTGGCCAAGTGGTTCAGTTGGTTGGAGCATCATCCTATGCACCAAAGGTTGAGGGTTCAATCCCAAGTCGGGGTGTGTATGGGAGGCAACCAATCTTTCACATTTGATGCCTGTCTGTCTCTCTTATCAATAAATATATCCTCGGATGAGGATTAAAATATAAAAAATAAAAAAGCTCGTGGCAAACTAAATACATTTACCAAAGTTAATTATAGCATATGGGGCACTTACAAGGAGAAATGGAAAACAATGGACTTTGGAGCCAGAATACAGATTCGAATTCTAGTTCCACTGCTTACATAGGTGCATGACCTTGGTAAGTTACTTATCCTCTTTGGGCCCCAATTTTGTCGCCTTTAAAAATGAATACACGGCCCTGGCTGGTGTGGCTCAGTGGACTGAGTGCCAGACTGTGAACCAAAGGGTCACTGGTTAGATTCTCAGTCAGGGCACATGCCTAGGTTGTGGGCCAGGCCCCCACTGTGAGTGGTGCACAAGAAACTACTCACTGATGTTCCTTCCCCTCTCTCTCCCCCCTCCCTTCGCCTCTCTCTAAAAAATAATAAAATCTTTAAAAAAATAAAAAATTTAAGTGAGTTTAATAACACCTAGCTCTTAGGGCTATTGGGAGGATAACATTAAAAAAATATATATAAATTGCTTAGAACTGTACCTGGCACATAGCATGCTAAGTGAGTGTTAGCCGTGTATTTTTGAAAAGAAAAGAAAAAATAAAATGAGCAATCTCTACTCAGTTTTCATCAATTTTCTAGATTTAGAGCCTTTTCAGACATGGAAAAAGAATTGTTAAACTATAAACAAAACCACTTATGTTTCGTGTAATTACTCATGTTAATAATTTATAAAATTTGATTAGAACTGGAAAAAAATTTTTTTAAATTTGATTAGAACTGGTTCTGTACACATAAATTTTTTTTAATGTTTAAATCTTACATGGCTGATAACAGGAAATCACTCATAAGAACGTAAAGCCCATTCCAAAAGTAAACAAGTGATTGAAGTTAAATCAAATGTCACTACACTACCTATGACATTCCTGCCCTTTAGTGATCCAAAAAGAGTTTTAAGTGATAGGTAGAAGAAATGTTTTGAATAATGTACTTAACTTGTGTTTGTGTTTTTCTGGTTTATCAGAGAGGTTGACTTCTGGTAGCATGATGTCCTTCAGTTGAAATTTCTAGTGAGGTGCTTTTTAGAGAAAGAGACATTTTCCCCTAAACATAGCTCAGCACTCATGCTTTCTTTACAAACCTTGATTTGAGATCACACTTTCCCTTGAAAAAGCTGCTGCAGTTTCTGTGGTAACCTGAGCTTCCTTCCGGTACTCTGTTCTCCAAATAACTCACCCCCCCACACACACACTTCATTTTATCTACTGTCTGCCTGTGTCCCTATTCCTGAAAATATTATATTCTACAACATAAATCCAATAAGTATATTTGGAGTGCCTACCACTCCCAACCCTACACAAAGACACACTTGCAAAGTAAAAAGGTGTGGGATTACCAACCAACAGTAAGGAAATCTTTACGGAACAAAGGAAGGCAGGGGGTCACTGTGCTGTAAACGGATCACTCAGGCCAGCACAAAAGCTCAGTTGAGGGGCTACTGCAGTGCGCCCTCTTCCTAGGAAACCAAAAGGAACCTTTTCTAACTCACCTTCTTAATGTTATAAACATTTATTTCTACATTCCAAGAATCCTGACTGAGAAAATTCCGAAAGCTTTACATCTTTAAAGAAATACTTTTAACACACAGCAAGTGTTATGGTCCATATAGCATCACAAGAATGAAGATTATTTTTTGAGCACTTTGGGGAAATTACTGGATATCCTTCATCCCTTCTACAAATATTTATTGAGTGTTAAACTGTGCCAGATACTGTTCTAGGTCCTAGGGATAGATCCAGCTGTGAATAACACTGGTAATGAATATTGGATATACACCACTGAGGATGGTGTAATCTGTGAGAATCAGAATCTTGTACGACACCTAACTAAACATCACATCCAAACTCTAGGGTCCTAAAAGGCTGGGTTCTGCCAACCATTTTTACTTGATGTATCACCCACAAGTAAGCCCTTCTTGAAAAGGGTTTGTTTTCTAGATGACCTTGTTTCTAGATGATTTGTTATGAAGATTTTGTTTCTTCAGATTGGGGCCAGAAAATGTTTCAGGAAGAGCTAAACCAGATGGTTCAACTGTATTCTTCATGTATACCTAAATACCTAAGTTTACCTAAATAACAGCTACCTTACATCTGTAAAAATTGTCATTAAAAACATTTCCACACTGACTGGTGTGGCTCAGTGGGCTGGGCATCATCCTGCCAACAGAAAGGTTGCTGGTCCAAGCCTCTGGTCAGGGCAAATGCCTGGGCTGTGGTCCAGACCCCCAGTTGGGGACATGCGAGAGGCAACTGACTGATGCTTCTCTCCAACATCAATGTTTCTCTTTCTCTCTCTCTCCCTTCCCCTCTCTCTAAAAATAAATAAATAAAAATCTCCTTCTAATCCAGAATCTAGCTCTGAATAATTAGAGTATTTTTATCTCATGAAAAACATTCTACGATTTTCAAATGTTAAACAACTGATCATAACCACACAGACATAGTTGTACAGTCAGGAGGAGTTCAGTTCAGGCTTCCCACATTGCTAACATAAATAGGTCCTTTAATATGGATAAGACTTTCTACCATTTCCCTGGAAAAAAATGGTTCAAAGAAACTGCAGTGAAGACAGGGTGGGAATGGGAGGGAAGAATCCTTAAATGCCTTACAGCTTCACTTTGTAGCCTTGAAAAAGCAATTAAAAGAAGATAAATAAGCCTGTCTGTCCACCTTGCAGCCAAGCCAGGCTGGTAAAATCTGGGATTAAATGCAGTTTTAATGTGGAGGATAGGGATCTGAATCATTCTGGAGCCACTGGGAAAAGATCACTGCAAGAAGCAGGAACCCAGACAGCATCTCGACTCAATCAGCTTCCAATCTTCACAAATTGCTGGTGGCACAGGCACTTAGCTTACACCATCCCAGTCGCCCTGCAGGCCACTGAAACAGATGTCCTTCAGCAAAAAACACTGCTTTCAAATTTATCTGCACAAAAGTGCTCACAAATGTGGGAGTGTGTGTGCATGCATGTCTAATCCAACGACCAGGGAAGCAGGGACTTATCCACTCCCATTTTACTGAACTACAAGGCTGCTCTTCTGTGCAAGTAAACTCCATCTTCTCCTAAAGTACAGGTCAAGATCTGGGGAACTTGCCACAAAATGGAAATGCTTTGCCAATCCACAGGCATTGCACATTGCTCCATGGCACTGTCCTTGTTCTGCTGCTCTCCAGCAGTGTGCCAGCTGGTCCCCTGGGCCTGCTCCACAGAATCCTCAGGTGGTGTTCTGTTTGTGTGGGTTTGCTCACTGGGAAAGAGCTAACGGGACCTCTTCCCCCATCAGGGATCCAGCCCTGCCCTGCCACACCTATGGTGCCCACACAATCCTGTGGGCTGGGCCAGCCTCAGAGGCAGGCCACTCACACCACCTTCTCTTTGCCTGCCATTCACTCAATGAAAAGTTATTAAGCACCTCCTTCTGCCAGATACCATGTCTGAAGAGAGGGGAGGAGTGAACTCAGAGTTTGACTTGATAGGGGAATTTGGCACTAAAACAAGAGGAGCTTCTGAGTAACAAACTCTTGGTTTGGTTCCATTGTAACAAATGCAACTGCTACACTGAGTCACACTGAGCCAAAGACATTGCCATACGTAACTGGACCCATTTACCCAGTTACATGAAAAGGTCTCAAGGACTCCAGGTGCTCAGCAGCCCCTTCTACACAGACCACCCAGAGCTAATCCCTACTGAACACAATGCAGGGTCTGCTGCGGGTGGAGACAGACTGTTAGCTGCTTTGTCACAAACCAGCTGAGCTGAGGTTTTCATTTGTCAAATGGGCCTAGTACCACCATCCCTCAGCTGTGTCAAATGACAATACAAAACATTAAATGAAGCACAATGTAACAAGAGACTCTGAAATGTCGAAGGGCTACACACTGTACAGTGGTATCATCATGGGGAATAATATTTTACTCCATTCAAGTGGCCAGGGATTCAATCAAGCCAACACTGCTGTTGACTGCGCATCCTCAATTGCTCCCTTACAGCCTCTGACCTCGCTGGGATCAACAGGAAGAAAGGATCATGCCACCAGAAGAAAAACACATCGCTGTGTAATTGCCCGAGTTAAATCTGCTCCTCTCACTCTGCCTGACAAATCATTCCCTGCTTATTACTTTCTATAATTTAATATATATAAGTGCTTTACTGGCAAGCTTCTTGAAAGAATAAATAATACTTAATGACTGCCTACAGTTTAATTAACTCATGATTGAACTTCTCATGGATTGCTATAAACATTAAATTATATCCTTTCTCAAAGCTACCATGATGGAAATCTTGTTTCAAGCTTTAACTCTCTTGCCTTAATAATTCTGAAATTTCAGCAAATCTGTATATTGGACAGAAAAGTGAGAGAATCAACTTTAATGTCTGGTTATAAAGAGTGTTATTTTATAGAGCAAGGACTTGCTCAAGACGAGGTCTTGATTCAAATAAGATTGAAAATGTGCACATGCCCCATCACCTCATTTATATCACAGCAATCATTAAACATGTCTGGGTCGCGGGTAGTCTTATTAGCATAAACCGCGCATTACCACAAGGTTTTAAGTTTCCACTCTGATTTCTCATCTTAGCTGCCATTTTCTGTCTGTATGATGTTGCAAATAAATTCTCCTTTCGGCATGGCTCAGCTGTCAGGCACCTCTGTTCTGTAATGAACCCATGAATTACATCTCCCTGCCCTGACATCTCTGGTCTCACACATCAAAATATTGTTCTCCAATTGTAATTTATAACTTAATTTAAATGTCTCTTTTACTGTGACCTTTTTAGATCAAATGGCATTGCATCTGGCAGTTTCTACTACACTAAAGCATCCCTTTACAATTACAGTCATTACAATAACTGCAGAAAACACCTATCTGAGTTAAGACTGCACTGACACTAAATATTAAATAATTGCAGTCCATTAGGAACAATATTAGATTTCGAGTATTTTGTAAGTATACGCTATTTGTAAGAAAGTGCCGAAATAATTTAGAAACCAAAGAGGTGGAATTTAGAAGAGATTTTAAAATTCTACATATAGTTTTAATTATTTCAACCACTAACATAAATTGAGAAAGACCTTGCCGAAATCTGTCCAAGACAAAACTTTAGAATTTTATCATGATTCATGATTCACAGATGTCAATATATTTTCATTCATACCTTCATCACTAATGACCTAGTACCAAGCTCAGAATATAATACATATACATTAAAAAATTATAACTAAAATGAAGAGCCCAATGTTTATTTTTGTTTGGCCTCTATCACCCTATATAATGCTATAAGCACTAAAGAGCTAAATTTGGTTGAGTATACTTATGAGAGCACTTTTTTTTTTTTTTTTTTATGAGAGCACATTTTAGAGACAATGGCAAAGATAAGAAACTTAACTGCTGAGAGTAAAGGTTGAAGGAAAGACCCGGTTAATTTTCAGAAGGAAATACATAGTTACTGAAACAACCCCTCCTCCAACACTCTTAGTAACTACAGTGTTCAGGAATTATGCCAGCCTCTGGGGCCACAGAGGAGTAGGAGTGGGGACCAAGTTTGTCGAGCATTGGATGTGCAAGGAACAGTACTAGGTCTTTGTGTGATGCCATCATTCCTCACACCACTCTTGCGGCAACAGTACTAAAATCCAAGAAACAAAACTGAAAAGTTCCATATCTCGCTCAAGGTCACTTCCCTAGGTAAGCAGTGGAAAAGAGTGGATTCTAACTTAAATCCATGTTCTAGGAGGAAGCCTGAGACTTGGAGCAGGAGGAGCGCCTGACGGTGATCCAGCGGCACCGAGGGGCACAGGGCTTCTCCAGCAGCAATGACACAGCAAGCACACTGTCTTTGCTTCATTCAGGGGTGAGAGTGTGCAGGCAGGAGGAGGGAACCAACGACTCAGAGAAAAGGAAACACACACATGACAAAATAAACATAATCATAAAAATGCAGAATGCCGATGAACGCTGACTGGAGTGACACTGACTCTCTTGAAAAACCAAAATGACTTCACAGAGCAGGTTTTGGAAACCAATAATCAGTATAATATGATTAACCTTGGCTATACTCAATGAAAGTAAAAAGGAAAGAAAAATAGACAAGGAAGGCAGAAGAAACACCAAAAGTTGTTAGAGACAAGCAAGAGGCTAAAGTTAAAGGCAACAAAAACAGGGTTAGAATCCTAAACACAGTTTTTCAACGACTTATCACATTGAGACAAAAGAGAACCATTACAACAGTCAATGTGAGGAGATAGAAGAGAATAAAAAAGGAAAAACAAGACAACTCTACCCAAAGATTCAAGTAAAAGGTAAATTCAACCAAGACTAGAAAAGCTGACCAACAAACAGGAAGCACATAATCTGACCAAGAGAAAAGAAAGGGAAGGTGGAAACAGTAGAGACAAAAGGATGACAGACACCTTTGAAGATTCCTATGAGGAAGAACCTATAATTCTAAAAAGTGAAGTGAAAGATGCCCTGAAACTACTGGAAAGAAATAAATTACCAGGGGTAGGTGGGATACAGATAGAATTCCTTCAAGCCACAGAGACTGAATCTGTCAAATACCTAACAAGAATACATCAACAAATAATAACAAGACAATGGCCTACAGACTGGAAACATTCAAAATAGATCCCAACCTTCAAGAAGGCAGATGACAGGAAGTGCAGTAACTATGGCATTAGTCTGCCCTCAAGGACAAATTATTATGTATATAAAGGTATGACAGGACATGATTAATCTGTAGATAATAATCTTATTTACCTCATAAAATTATTATAAAGATTACATGAATTCATTTGTGAAAAGCACTTAAACTTTTGCCTAATGTATAAGCAGTAGATCAACAAATACATTTTAATTGTATTATTGTTATTAATTTTGTTGTTAATGACATTGGGCAGCTGACCAATAGCTGACACCTAATAAAATGGAAATAACAGTAATAAACTCAAGGTCCTATGCCTAGCGCAAAATTCAGTCAATAAGCTGAGGGTGAGAACAAAACGGGCTTAGCAAAGGCAAATACAAAAAGAAAAATAAACAAAACAAGGCAAAAACACAAGAAAATAAAAAAATGTGATGAGCTTAGATGACATTAAAAAGATGAGCTTTAGGAAAATGAGAGCTAACTCCTTGCCACCTACTGAAGGTGCCACATTTCAAAAGATATACAGACAAAGCTCACTAGGGGAGAAATGAAATGGTTATGTATAAAAATGGCTAATGCTACACCATGAATGAATCTCAAAAATATGACCTTCAGTTAAATAAGCCAGTCATGAACGACCAGCTGATGTTCAGAATAGGAAAACCTGCAGAGATGGAAGGCAGAATAGTGGTTGCCAGGGCGGTGGGGTGGGAGGTGTGGGTAAGGAGTGACTATTGAGTACAGATTTCTTTTCGGAGTGATGAAAATGTTCTAATATTGATTGTGGTGATGTGTACACAAATGTGTGAATATACTAACAGCCATTATATCAATAAAGCTATTACATAAAAATGAGATAAAATAAAGAAATGGCTAAACAAACTTGAGAGTAGTTCACATGGAAAAGCAAAGCAGGGGACACAATTGTAAACAGCTGCTTCGGGAGCACAACAAATAAGAACTTACAGCAAAGACATTCTGTTAAAATGATCAAAAATGAAATCACTGCTGCAGTTAAGTAATGAAGGCGCCATCACCAGAGCTCGTTAATGTAAATGGCCTTTTATCTCCCCATCTTCTCCTGAGACACTGTCATGTTTAGTGGAAAGAACAGAATGCAGCATAAAGTTCAACTTTAAATCAAGTGATATAGATTATCTAAAAAGAAATAAAAAAATTAAAGCATTAAGTTTAAAAGTCATCTTTATCCAAATGAAACAAAAAGATTAAAGCATATATTTTGTGTTAAAAGTGTAACTGCTGCCTGGAACTTTTGAAGAGAAGTGAATTTATGAGGTTCTCAGCCCAAAAAGAGCCACCTTGGTAAATTTCTAAATGGTGTTCAAAACAAAAATTTAAAATGTTTCTGACTGGTCCAAGTACAAAAAATAAAAACTCAATTTAATATTATGCAGTTAATCACGAAGGTCTTGATTACATCAGGAAACCTCAACTGCACGGTCTCTTCTTTCGCCTGCACTACAGCTGTAATTAGTACATAACACCCAGGAGACTCCAATACCCCGTTACAACATAAATAAAACAAGCTGTTTGTCAAGATTGACTTATATAAGGTACTGTTCCAAAATTTACTGGATTTCCATTAAAAAGTCACATAGCATATCAACTTTTCCCATTACTGTTTTCAACATCAAAACCCTGAGAGGAAAAAAAAAAACCAACATCCTATAACTATTTAATCAACAAATCAAAACCCCAAGAGAAACCCCCCCATCCTATAACCGTTTAATCATGACTGATTGAATGGAAAAATAGTAAAAAGAGAACAATGTAAGTAAAGGGTGTAGTGTGGAATGAATGCCAGAAGACTACTGATCATATTTTTAGACAAACTGTACTAACAGGGCCTCCTGGCAATGCCTTAATGGGAGCTGAAAAATACCTGACATTCATTAAAGTCCTGAGCACTACGAAGCTGACCCAGGGTCAGATGCTTTTGTGAAGTCCATTTATGATAAACAAATTGAAAATCTCCAACAGAAATTCTATAGACTTAACATCTTAAAGTAATGGAGAGAAAGATGAAAATGACCCTTTGAATAGGCTTATCTGCATACTCTGCTATGGCAACTTCACACCATCAAGTTTTGGGTGATCGAATGTGATTTTAACTTTAACCCAATTCATTTATTCATTCGACAATTATTTAATGCCTCTCTACCATATACCAAGCATTGAGCTATGACTCAGAAAATGAAGATGATTAATATTCAATGCTTAACAAATAGTGATATTTATAGATCAGAGATAAAAAAAATTCTTAAGCTATTGGAGGCCTTGAATCTTTTGTTGAAGGAGATGTGGATATGCATAAATAAAGAAGCAAACAAATATATACTCTCTTTAATATGTAAAAAGCTTAATCCAAATGTCTAACAGCAATCCATATTTCAGGGACTAAAACTGTCCAGAAAGAGGTGAAATCTTTGCCACATGATTATAAATTTTATTTATACATATATATAAGCGAGCATATACATATATTCAATGTTTGTGATAGAAGGTAAAACATAAAAATGCAAGTAAGTTTCTGAGAAAGAGAAGTCACTGTATTAGGAAATTAGATAACTAAGCACAAAGAATGAAATCTACTATCAATTTAGTAAAACTAAGTCAGCATGATATTTTCTAGAAAAACTTAGTCTCAAACTATAGGGCTCTGCTACAGTTTCTAAACATAAATATAAGTCCATTTTATAAAAGGCCAACTAAATGTAAGCACTTACAGATGGCTGAAGTGTCCCCTTCGTTCTAATAGATGGTTAGAATGATATAGGCCATCTACATTGTATAGCATTATGTTTACAAAGCATGCATTTATGTAAGCTGTAAGTGTATAGAGCCTAATAAAACCACATATGAGGAACATGAACATGTAGCAGTATACATGTCACTGTTTTTACTATTATTTATTTAAGAAAAGTTTTTATATAAGATCTTCCAAAGGGAGTACCATTGCTCTGTCATATTTTAACATATTACTTAACATAATATTATAGATAAAACAATTTTGCACTTATAGGTGCTCACAACTAAAAACAGTAGAGTATAATAAAACTTATCTTTGTTGACATACATTAAGGAGTATGCCCAACTGTCACTACGAACACCCTCCTCTTTCAGTAAGAGAGGCCAACACATCTATTACATTTTCTTCTCTATATCCATTCAAAACTTTCACATGTAAGTAAAAAGATATACATTTTAATATGAATGAACAAACAAAGCACAAATGTGTGCCTAACTATTGTGCAAGTTGACCACTAGACAACAAGTAGTAAGTCATGTGGCCATAAAAATATGGTATTTACATATTAGCTACTTCTGTATTCTCCAATGAGGGTTCTGACTAAGAATGTATATATGTGGCTCAAATTTTATACAACCTGAGAATCATATGCATTAAATTAAAACAGACTAAACACTCCAAACAAAAGGTAGAGCTTGCCAGACTGGCTAAAGAAGCAAGAAGCAAAGAACTAGAGTACACAAGAGAAGTACTTTAAGTAAAAAGAAAAAGCAATATTCATAATAAGAACCTGAAAGAACAGACACCACACAGAAAAATGAGAAAGCTAAAGTAGTTATATTAAAATCAGACAAAACTGGGTTCAAGACAGAAGGTATCAGTAGACACAAAAAGGATCACACTAAAAAGGTAGAAGAGCCAATACATGGAGAAAGATATATCATAAATGCTCATGTGCCTAATGACACAACATTCGTATCTGCAAAAACTAACCGAACTACGGAGAAGTAACTAAAGCCACAATGTTAATTGAAGATTTTAATGCCTCCCTCTCTCAGTAACTGACAATACAACCATATAAAAGAATTAGTAGGGCATAAAAGATCTAAGTAATAATATCAACCATTTTAAAGAAACATAATTAAAGAACAGTATACCTATCAATGCAGAATATAAATTCATTACAAATGCACATGGAACATTCGCCAAGATAAATCACATGCTGACCCAAGAAACACATGTCAATAAGATTTCAAAAGGTTGAACTGGGTACTTTCTGACCACAAAAGAACTAAATTAAAAATCAGTAACATTCAGAAGTGAGAGAGAGAGGAGGAAGAAAAGAGGGAGAGGAACCTCAAGTCTCTGGTAATTAAGCAATTTAATTCTAAACAATCCACAGGTAAAAGAAACCACATACAAAAATTTTTCATATTTTAACAGAATGATAATGAAAGAAAAACAAATCAAAATTTGTGATAAAATCAGCTATCTAAAACCTAGTTTAGAAAGCTAGGGGGAAAATTATCAAATTGACCCAAAATAAACAGAAAAGAAATAATAGTAAGATTGGTAATCAATGGAATAGAAAACAAAGAGAGAAAAATCAATGAAATGAAACGTTTTATCTGAAAAGATCAATTAATTTGATAAACCTCTTTAGATTAAGAGAGGAAACACAAATTAGAAATATCAGGAATGAAAAAAGGTCAAAAGTATAGACATACAGACATTAAAAACATAATACAGGAATGATTTAAAAAATATTTTTTTTTATTTATTTTTAGAGAGAGGGGGCAGGAAGGAGAAAGAGTGGGAGAGAAACATCAATGTGTGGTTGCTTCTCATGCGTCCCCCGTACTGGGAACTGGCCTGCAACCCAGGCATGTGCCCTGACTGGAAATCGAACCAGCAACCCTTTGCTTCACAGGCCCGTACTCAATCCACTGAGTTATACCAGCCAGGGCAGATTTTTAAAAATTTTACCAATAAATTTGACAATCCAGATAAAATGGACAAAACATTTAAAAGATTCAGGTTTACAAATTACCAAACTAACACATTAAGAAATGTACAATCTGAACAGGCCTATGACTATCTGTAATCTAAAACTTCCCATAAAAAAATATTGCCAGATGGCTTCCCTGTGTTAAATGTTTAATATTATCAAACATTTAACAAAGAAAAAAAAATCAATCTTTTACAAACTCTTTAAGAGGGAATACTTCCCAAAGATATTACAAAGAAATATTATAGTTAAATATCCATCATAACACAAATGGAAATTTTTAAACAAAATATTAGCAAACTGAATCCAATAGTACATAGTAAGCAAGCGGGATTTATCTTAGGAATGCACAGTTGGTTTCATTTGAGATGAACCAGTGTATTTTCGCTGAATTAAGAAAATAAAGTATAGCAAGAAAAAAATAACACCTGATAAAATTCAACACACATTCATGATAAAAACCTCAACAAATGTAGATATAAAAGGGAACATTCTCAACTTGATTAAACAACAAAAAAAGAAAGAAAAAAAAACACTCTACATTGTACTTAGCAGTGAATGACATTATTCTTTTGTAAGATGAGAAAGAAGGCAAAGAAGTCCACTCTCATTCCATTCAGTACTGTCCTGGAAGCCCGAGTGCCATAAAGCACAAAAAAGAAGGTAAAACTGTGTTTAATGGCAGATGACATATTTGTGTACATAGAAATACGAAGGAACCAACTAGAAAGCTACCAAATTCAGCAGGACCAAAGACTACAGGTTAACACACAAAAATTGTATTTCTATCCTATCCATGAATATTTACAAATTGGAATTTAAAAAATAAAAATTTTATTAACAATAGAACCTTCAAACAGTAATTACTTAGGATAAATGTAGTAAAATGTGTAAGCTTGTAGATTGAAAACTACAAAATCTTACTAAAAAAATTAAAGAACACTTTTAAAAAAATAAAGATATACTCCTATTCAGGGACTGGAAGATTCAATATTGTTAAGATATCAATTCTTTACAAATTGATCTACAGAGTCAATGGAATCCAAAAACAAATTCCATCAAGCCTTTTAAAATACAAACTGGCAAGCTAATTCTAAAATTTATATGGAAATTCAAATGACCTAAAATAGCCAAAGAGATCTTAAAAAAACAGGTACAAAAGAAGGAAATCTTATAACTACTCAAATTTGTATAAAACTACAGTATTCAAAATACTGAGGTACTGATAAAAAGACCGAAGATATATAAGGAACTGATGTTTAATAAAGGTATGACGACAATTAACTGAGAAAAGTCTGTTTTCAACAAATGGGGCTCCAACAACTGGCATCTGTGTAAAAAAGAATGAACTTTCACCCCCTACCTCCTATCATATACAAAATTAATTAGAAGTTAATTAAATGTAAGAACTAAACTTCCAGAAGAAAGCACAGATGGGAATCAATTGTATGGGAAAATTTATTTGCCAATGAAGCCACAGATAAGGCTTTGATCTCCAAAATATATACAGAACTCACATGAGTCTACACCAGGAAGACAAATGATCCAACAAAAAAAATGGGAAAAGGACCTGAACAGACATTTCTCCAGGGAGGACATACAGAGGGCCTATAGATAAAGGAAAGGATGCTCAGCATCACTAGCCATCAGAGAGATTCAAATTAAAACCACAATGAGATACCACTTCACACCTGTCAGAATGGCCATCATAAACAAATCAACAAACAAGTGCTGGCAAGGCTGTGGAGAAAAGGGAACCATAGTGCATTGTTGGTGGGAATGCAGAATGGTGCAGCCACTGTGGAACAGTATGGACTTTCTTTGAAAAACTAAAAATGGAACTGCCTTTTTACCCAGCAATTCCACTGCTGGGATTATACCCTAAGAATCCTGAAACACCAATCCAAAAGAACCTATGCACCCCAGTGTTCACAGTAGCATTATTTACAATAGCCAAGTGCTGGAAACAGCTTAAGTGCCCATCAGTATATAAGTGGATCATAAAACTGGTACATTTAGATTTCTAGGACTTCTGGCAAAGAATGGAGGTGTAGGTAGATACACTTTGCCTCCTTGAACAACCAAAAGAAGGACAACAACAAATTTTAAAACAAAAAACAACCAGAACTGACAGAAAATCAAACTGTATGGATAGCTAACCACCAAGGAGTAAAAGGAGAAACTTTCATCCAGATCTGTAAGAAGGGGATGCAATCAGCAGCAGAGGGGAAAGAGGATCAGGGGTTGGAGGATGGGTTGGGCGAGGCAGCAGCTGTGCTGACAGACCAGGCAGTCCCATTTGCGTGCCTATAGACCAGGAGGAACAACTGGGGAGCGAGACATACCATGCAACCCAGAGTTCCAGGGTAGGAAAATAAGCCTCAAAACTAGGGTTGTGGTGGCGGGAGAAACTCCCAGTCTCACAGGAGAGTCTGCTGGAGGGTCCCATGGGATGCTAGAATGTACACAAACCCACCCACCTGAGAATCAGCACTAGAAGGGCCCAATTTGCTTGTGGATAGCAGGGGAAGTTATGGAAAGCCTGCCGAGAGCCAAGCATGTGGCGTTGTTCCCTCTCTGACCTCTCCTCCACATATAGCGCTACAACGCAGCCCTGTGGGTTACCCTGCCCTGGTGAATACCTAAGGCTCTGCTCCTTACAACATAACAGGTGCACTGAGACAAAGAAATATGGTCCAAATGAAAGAACAGATCAAAACTCCAGAAAAACAACTAAGCAATGAAGACATAGCCAATCTATTAGATGCAGAGTTCAAAACACTGGTAATCAGGATGCTCACAAAATAGAGGAAAAAGTGAAGCCTGTGCAGAGTGAAATAAAGAAAAATATACAGGGAACCAACAGTGAAGGGAAGGAAACCAGGACTCAAATCAATGATTTGGAGCAGGAAGAAGAAATAAACATGCGACCGGAACAGAATGAAGAAACAAGAATTTTAAAAAATCAGGAGAGGCTTAGGGACCTCCGGGACAACTTTAAACATTCTAACAACTGAATCATAGCGGTGCCAGAAGAAGAACAGAAACAGCAAGAAATTGAAAACTTATTTGAAAAAATAATGAAGGAGAACTTCCCTAATCTAGCAAAGGAAACAGACTTCCAGGAAGTGCAGAGAGTCTCAAAGAAGTTGGATCCAAGGAAGCACATGCCAAGGCACATCATAATTACATTACCCGAGATGAAAAATAAGGAGAGAATCTTAAAAGCAGCAAGAGAAAAGGAGACAGTTACCTACAAAGGAGTTCCTGTAGGACTATCAGCTGATTTCTCAAAAGAAACCTTGCAGACAAGAAGGGGCTGGAAAGAAGTATTCAAAGTAATGAAAGACAAGGTCTTATATCTAAGATTACTTTATCCAGCAAAGCTATCATTTACAATGGACGGGCAGATAAACTTCCCAGACAAGGTACAAGTTAAAGGAATTCATCATCACCAAGCCCTTATTATATGAAATGTTAAAGGGATTTATCTAATAAAAAGAAGATGATCAAAACTGTGAACAGTAAAATGACAACAAACTAACAACTATCAACAACTGAATGTAAAAAAACCAAAAAACCATGCAAATGACTAGAACAGGAAGAGAATCATAGAAACAGAGATCACATGGAAGGTTATCAGCAGGGAAGGGAAGCAGGGAGAATGGGGGGAAAAGTACAGGGAATGAGAAGCATAAATGGTAGGTACAAAATAGACAGGGGGAGGTTAAGAATAGTATAGAAAATAGAGAAGCCAAAGAACTTATATGAACGACCCATGGACTTGAACTAAAGTGGTGGGGGGATACTGGTTGGAGGCAGTGTGCAGGGTGAAGGGGGAATAATAGGGAGAAAAAATGGGACAACTGTAATAGCATAATCAATAAAATATACTTAAAAAAATAAATGTAGGCATTCTAACAGACACACACACACACATAAACTGGTACATTTACACAATGAATACTAGGAAGCAGAAAGAAGGAATTCCTATGGTTCCCAACAGCATGGATGGAACTGGGAATATTTTGCTAAGTGAAATAAGGGAAGCGGTGAAAGACAAATACCATATGATCTCACCTATAAGTGGAATTAATCGATAAAACAAACAAATGAAGCGAGCAAAAGAGAACTAGAGACATGGAAATAAAGAAACTGAGAGACATGGAAACTGAGAGTAACCAGAGGGGAGGGGCATAATGGGGGAAAACAGGGGGAGGGTCAAGTCAAAGAACGTGTATAAAGGACCTACGGACAAAGACAATGGGGGTCGGGGTGGACTGAATGTGAGAGGTGGGGGTTGGGTAGGGCAGGTGAGAGTAATGGGGGAAAACAGGACAACTGTAATTGAACAACAACAAAGAAGAAGAAAGCACAGAAATAATCTTTGTAATCATGAGGTGATCAAAGATACTTTTATAGAAGGAAAAGAATACATTGGACTTAAGCAAAATTAAATATTTTACTTTTTGAAAGACACCATTACAAAAAAAGTCATAGTATAGGACAAAATATTCATAATACTTATATCAAAGAACTTATATCAATATAAAAAGAATCCCTAAACTCTAATGTGGCCATATTGAAGTTTTCATGCATTTTAAATTTCTATGTTGTCCTAGGGAAGAGGAAACAGATACAGGTTTATTCTAAACTGATAAATGCCTAACCTTGTTTTCACTCTCTGCTATGCTCTAAAAACAATAAATACTTCTCATATGATAGTATGTTATTTATCTTTTTAATGTATTACTTAACACAGTTAAAAACTTGCAATTGTTTACTACAAGACAATTGAAACAATCATTAACTTCTCACAAGATTTTCCCACTCGCTTCATTTTTCGTTGAAGAAGTGCCCACAACAAAAACTCTGTGAGATAGGACATAAACGAAGTACAAGCCACTAAACTTCTCCATTCATCACAAAGGGAGTATCAAACTCCGTCCTTTCGTGGCTGAACACATTTGTCTGGCAAAACCCAAGGCACCTGAGCCATCTGGGGCTTTCTGGGACAAGAAGAATGTCAAAAGATAGGAAGGCACCCTCATAGAAATAAAAACTCACAAAACCAAAACCCTCTGGCAATACTCAAAAAAACTTCAGAAGAAACTTGATACAAAAGACCATAGGCAAAAATAGCTCAAATTATTTCTGAGTAGAAGAATGTCCTTACAGAAACTGCAGAGGGTTTGGAATAGAAAGGAAATCAATCCAATTAATTCATGAAGTGCCAAAAATACCCTTCATTAAAAATGGTAACATCTTCATTATTTAGAAGTCAACTGATCAGCACAATCATGAAAGGAGGATTTTTTCATAAAGGTTTTATACAAAAAATTCAACAGAAAACAAGCTCATATCCAAAAGTTACTTTGAACATACATACAATATTGAAGGTATTTTGAATTCACAGACATTCGTACCTATGTCTACCATAAACACTGTTTGCAGTATCACCAATCTCTGAGTCTGGTTTCCGTATTTGTAAAATAATCTCGAAGGCTCCTTCTGGCTTAATATGTTCAGAATAACAATTCCTTATAAAAACAAAAACCTTAAGTATCAAATAGGTAAAAAGGTAAACAAATAGATATTTGAGAATGTAAAAAACAAAACATCCAGTTGTTTAGAACATGGTATATACCCAGCAAGATCATTCAACCTCCAACATAACAACAAACTACCATAATGTTATGTAATACCCCCAAACACAATTAGAACAGGAATGAAAACCAAACATCATATATTGTATATTGAGATACCTGCATGTTGCCTTCAAAGCAAGCTGTACAACACAAAGATCCCTAAATTGGGAAACTGGGTTATTTTTTACTGTCCATTATGAACATCGTGGGTTCAAGTCATCTGGCCTTTCTGAGCCTTGGATTTTTATCTATTTAGAAACTGGAACAGATGATCTCATGTAAGTCCCTTCCAAAGGTATCTGCATTACATTTAGTACAGCATCCGGAGAGCTGCTCAGCCTCATGCTCCATATCCTATATAAATATACACATAACCATCTATACCAAGGGCGTCAAACTCATTTTCACCAGAGGCCACACCAGCCTCGTGGCTGCCTTCAAAGGGCCAAATGTAATTTAAGACTGTATAAATTTAACTACTCCTTAACTAGGGGCAAGAAGCTCAGCATTGCCACAGGGTAAAAACAAGGTGCCAGGCAGGATAAAACAAGGCGGAGGGCCGGATCTGGCCCATGGGCCTGGTGTTTGCCATGGGTGATCTACGCTCTTTTTAATATATAAAAAATCCATAAAAAGTCATTACTACTTCTTCAGATTTAATGATTTCCCATTCATAACCACAGAGAGAAGACTTATTTAAAAAAACTTTAAACATACATTAAGTTTCCTAAACAGCCCTATAAAGATGTAATCTAAAGTCAAAAAGTAGTATCCAAAACAGCAGACTGATCTGAACGACCGCGCTGTTTGTAGAAGTGAGCTCTGCGGGGCCGAGGTTTTACATCAGATGAGCCATCACGGTGGGATGTCACGCATCCGATTCAGTACCTTCAGGCTCACTCCTCACATTTACTTCAGGGTTTCTATGGGTTGGTATTTTTAAAACTTAGTTTTTGTTTTATAATCATGTGAAATATTTACGTGGTTCCAAAGTCAAAACTGCAAAAACAAATGTGTTGCAAGGAGTCTAGATTCTCTAGTCCTTCCATGCACTCTGAATACAGGGTCTCAAACACAGAGGCAGCATTGCTGACCACAAAACAGCACAGCCCTAGGATTCAAATCTTGAATTCAAACCGTGGATCACAGTTTAATTCCTCTAAACTATTTCCTCGTGCCTACAATACTTCAGAGGGGTGTTGTAAGGATTACGTAAGACCATCTATGCACAGTATTCAGTTTTGTGCGATCTCAGTAAAGACTGACCACTAGCCTGAGGCTCTCCTTTGAGCTCAGCACAGTCCTGGAATTCAGGTGCACTTTAGAAGAGATAAACCTGGAGCCATCCCATCAATGGTCTGAGGTCATGCAGTCCTGATGGCGAGGCCACAACTCATCTTCAATCCCAGCACCACACCACAGTACTCACTCCTAAGATTCCAGGCTCTTCCATGTTCCATGCTCATCACGTATTCCCTACGGTCAGTTAGCCAAGGAAAAAAGAACTTTCTTCCCACCCCGAGCGGCTTCAAAAGACTCACTGTGTTCAGTGCGTTGAGAGTGGTGTCATCCCGAGATGCTGCAACACAGCCATCCTCTGTGGAGCCTCCATCACACATGCCTGCAAAAGCCGCCATGCTCCTTGGAAGACAGGAAGGAAAAACATCAGTACAGAAAATGTAACCCTCAATTATCGGAGTACATTTTCAGCCCTGACCATATTCCATTACTACATGCACGGTCAGCCAGAGCTCTCAGTCCTACTTCTGCTCGTTTTGAAAATAAAAATTATTTAAGTTCCTGTACAATTCACCCTGCACTCACTCAAAAAGGAAAATGTTCCTTTTACTCATGTCCCTTTGTGTTGTTCTTCCCATACTTTATCAGTACTCAGATTTTAATTTTCAGGGCATGAATAATGTTAAACTATTTGCTACAACAATTGGCTAGATTACAATCTTTTAGAAAAAAGTCCCCAGAAAACATGAAATTAAGTCCTCTGACACTTTACTTAATTCCTTTCATGCTACACATCAAGTACCTTTAGGTAAATTAAAAGTTAAAAAGAAGTCTTTGGGGCCTTGGCTGGTGTAGCTCAGCGGATTGAGCGCGGGCCTGAGAACCAGAGGATCAAGGTTCGATTCCCAGTCAGGGCACATGCCTGGGTTGCAGGCCAGTTCCCAGCAGGGGACGCATGAGAGGCAACCATACATTGATATTTCTCTCCTTCTCTCCTTCCCTACCCCTCTAAAGATAAATAAATAAATAATCTTAAAAAAAAAAAAAAGAAGTCTTTGGGGTCATTCCCTCTGCTACAGCAATCCTGATCTCTACCGTCTGCCACCATGCACAGCACCAATGACCACAGAGCAGCCAGAGCTAGAATTCAGTCACCTGGCCTTGGGTTAGCATTTCTGCTGCACATGGTTGACACTGCAGTGAATTCAAGAAATCCCTGCAGACGAAGGCAGGCGCTCGGCTCTGCCTGCACTAGGACTGTCAGGGGAGATTCTAAGCTTCTCCTGTGTAGTTTAAGCATTTGTAGATAAGTTCTTATAGACATGAGCCACAAAAATGTCACGTCTAGGCCTGGCATCACTGAAGTTGAGACATCTGTAACGGGATTTTAAAATGGACTGAATGATAATTACTCAATGCATTGAGAAGTGTTGACAATCGTATGTATGGCTTTAGATATGTTCCTCTGAAGAGTTCTAAAATTTGATGTGGCACAAACATTAAGTAGAAAAAGGTAACTTTACTATGGTAAAACTATTTTTTCTCTGTTGAGAATCAGGGCTCTGATTACAAAGGGTACAACAACACTAAAGACAGAGAATGTTCAATATATAAATAAAATTTCAGGGGCTGGAGAAAGTTTCCTGCCTGGTAATCAAATCAGATGGCCTGACCCAGAAAGCAGGATGGGATGAGTTCCTGTTACCTTGCTGCCCTCAAGTACATAAGGAGGTCGCAGTCATTAACTCCAGGCATCCAGACCAGCTCCTCATGTTGGGTCACAGTGTCGCCATCCGGAGAAGGGAATGGTTGCAAATCAGGAAGTTTGGCCTGTAAGACAGGAATGAAGAAGTCACAATTGTGGCCCTTTACAGAGTTGTCTCAGGTAGGCCCTGGGAGCAGACGTGGTGGCGCGCCTGATCTTGGTAGATCTCCAGGCAGTATCTAAGTAATAAGCAAAACCCTGTGTCACTGACACCAGCCTGCAGCATATTTCAGGATTACTTTTACCACAGAGGATTTCACAACGGACTGCTTAATTTCTACTGAAGGAGCAGCAAACGGTGTCAAAGTTAAACCAGGGCCAGTAGGGAAATAGGGAATAGAAATGGAAATATAGGGAAATAGAAATGAACATGTGTGCACAAAAAAAGTAAAACAAAAACTGTCTCAGGAGAATACAGTACACCTTGATAAACACACACACACATTTCCAATATAATATGTTTACAAAGAGGTATCTACAAATAATGAAATCTCACCTAAGAATATTTGCTAAAAAATTAAATGAACTATCCTATGAAATTATGCTCTTCTTAGGAGAGTCTATATGAATCATGGTAAACATCAAAAAAAGACACAGAATCAGAGTTAACTTTAAAAGCAGAGCTGAACTAAAGGATGGTGGTAGCAATTCAATGAGCAGTGGCTTCAGGAGAGGACTGCTTGTGAAGGTGCAGGAAGGAACTTCTGAGATGACAGAAATGTTCTGTGTCTTGATATGAACTGTCATAGCAGCCTGAACAGAATACGTAATATATAAATAGTTCACTGTATATAAAGTACAATTAAAAAATTCAAAAATATTTGAAGTTCAGTGTTTAAAAATCAAGATTCTAAGTCGGCTCTAGTTTAGAGATTCAAATACCTTGTGCAGTTTCTAATTTCTCATCCTCACTCTGATGGGGCGAAACAGGAGGTACTACCATTACCATCAGAGATCTATGATAAGCCAACAATCTACAAGACACACATGTTCTTAATTTATTTTTAATATTTGAACATGGACACATAAGTCTACTATTTTAAACTAAAAGCTGCAATTTAAAAGCTCCAGTGTCGCCCTGGCAGATGTGGCTCAGGGGATTGAGCGCCAGCCTGAGAACCAAAAAGTTGCTGGTTAGATTCCTAATTAGGGCACCTGGTTGTTTGGGGGCCAGGTCCCCAGCTGGGGGCCTGCAAGAGGCAGCCAATCGATGTTTCTTTCACACATCCATGTTTCTCTCCCTCTCTTTCTCCCTCTTTTCCCCTCTCTCTAAAAATAAATAAAACACAAATATTAAAAACTCCAGTGTCCACAGAACCCAGGCAAAAAATTTAAATGAATTAAGTGGCCTTAGTATAAGGCAGCACTGCCCAATAGAAATAAAATGAAAGCCACGTAATTCAATTCAAACATTCTAGTATCCACATTAAATAAAACACCACATATCCCAGTTTGGACTAGCTACATTCCAAGTACTCAAAGCCACATGTGGCAGTGGCTCCCATACTGGGCATGCAGGTAATAGGTCCTAAAGAGTAAAGGGAACTGTGAAATGTAGAGAGTCGCCCATCCTGGGAATGCTGCCATTCAGGAATAAGAATCAGCATTTGTACATTGTCCAATTTTTCCCCAAAATCCAAAAATCTTGATTATGTGAAAGCTCATGATTTGAACTATGGTTATTCAAGTTTTTAGAATACTTGTGTGCCAAAACACATCAGTAGGCCATGAAGCTGTAATCCCTGCTTCATAGGCTATCCTTGACCCCCTGAATGCATCAAGCACGGACTTTTTCCAAACAAGGACACTGTTCTTTAATTGACCTTTATAATACTTAATTGGGTGTCACAATTAGTTCTGCTTAATATACAGTGCATATATTGAAATAAAATTAAAACACAATAGATATTAATATCAAAAGATCTTTAACATTTGGCCCTGGCTGGTGTGGCTCAGTGAGTTGAGAACTGGCCTATGAACTGAAAGGTCACTGGTTCAATTCCTAGTCAGGACACATGCCTGGGTTGTGGGCCAGGTCCCCAACTTGGGGTCATGAAAGAGGCAACTGGTGGCTATTTCTCTCACACATCAATGTTTCTCTCCCTCTTTCTCTCCCTCCCTTCCCCTCTCTCTAAGAATGAATAAATAAAATCTTAAAAAAAAAAAACTTTAACATTTGTACTGAGCTCTGCTTCCCCAGTACCAGGTATAGTACCTAGTATAGTAAACTCCAATGGCTGTTTGTTAAAATAATTAAAAAGTGCTATTATTGTAGGGACCAAGCCCCTTAGAGAAAAATAGGGTAGAAATATAATTAGACAGTTTACGGAAAAGGAAAAGCACATGGCTCTCAATTGTAGCAAAAGATGGGCTACCTTGATGAGAAGAGAAATGTAAATTAATGACAGTGAGATACCATTTCCCATCTGTCAAGTTGATATAACTCTCCAAGTGTTGACAATATACAAGGCTATGTTGCTAATATGAATGCAAAATGGTACAATCTCTATGGAAGGGAATTTTATAATGTCCTCAGAATTACAAGTGCACTTGCCCTCTGAGCCCATCAACCCCTTTCTAGGGATATGTCCCAAAGATGTATTGGCAAAAATATAAAAATCTAGATGTGCAAGCTATTTATTGCAGCATTACTTGTAACAGCAAATGACTGGAAGCAACCCAAATATCCATGAATAGGGATTAGAGAATGAACTGTTACTCCCACTCAGTGGAGTTTCGTGAAGCAGGAAAGGAAATGAGGAAACTCTATGTGCTGCTGTATTGTTAGAAGATAAAGAAAGGGGGTACAGGTGTGTATATTATGCTACCATTTATCTAGGAACAGAAGGCAGGGGAAATATAAATAAGAAACCATACCCTTACATTAAAAAACAAAAACAATGATTATCCATCAGGAAGAAAGGGAACATGGGAGGAAACAGGGAAAGGAGGGAGACTTTGGAACACACTTTGTTCATATGTTTGACTTTGAAGCTGTATATTTTACATAATTATAAAAACAAAATTAAATAAAAAAAAACAATAATCCCT
>PVKM010020105.1:0-23620 GCA_004027735.1 Carollia perspicillata | reverse complement strand
AAAAAAAAAGAGGACAGAGCCTTAGAGATCTTTGGGTCACTGTCAAGAGTACTACCTTATGCATAATGGGAGTAGAGAAGGAAAAAAGAAAAGGAGGTGGAAAGATTATTTGAAGAAATAATGGCTAAAAACAACAAATTTGATGACAAACATTAATCTATACTTCCAAGAAGCTCCCAGTAGGTATAATCCAGGTAGGTATAATCCTAATCAAATTTTTGAAAGGCAAAGAAAGAATCCTGAAACAGAAAGAGAAAAACAAGCCATTGTGACTTCTCATCAGAAACCAGGGGTCAGAAAACAGTGGGATGGCTTCAAATCCTGGGGAAACAAGACTGTCAGGTCTAAGAGTTCTGTATCCAGCTACCCCAGCCTCCTCACCTTTTACTGGCACAATACACTTAAGCTGTGGGACCACCACTCCATACTGCCGACCCTGCTGTCCTCAGGGGAGACCTGCAGGACCTAGGCTTTGGCTTGTCCCTCGGCTTCATGACCTACAGCAGGGTTAACTGTAAAGGCCTAAACACCCCCAGGTTCCTACAGCTCCCTGAGAACATCGCCCTGTCTATCCCAGGCTTTCCTAGCACTCTCTACCCCAGGCTTTCCAGGAGAGGGTGGCCTTAGAGCAGAACCCATCTCCACTCAGTTTACAGGGTAAAATTGCTGTGTACACCTGTTTTCTCATAAACTTTGGTCAATTTGCAACCAGTCTCCCTGGATGGTGGTCTAAGTTGTTGGTTGTTTTTTCTCCCATTATTTATTTTTAGTTGAAGTGAAATTTACAATACAAATAATCACTTCAAAGTACACAATTCAGTGATACTTAGTGTATTCACAATGTTTTGCAACCATCACTTCTCTCTAGTTTCAAAACTTTGTCACCACCTCAGTAAAACACTCCATACCTGTTAAGTATTCACTCCCCATCCACTTCCTCACCCCCTTGGTAACCACTAACCTGCTTTCTGTGCCTATGAATTTACCTGCTCTGGATATATCATATTAAAATAATCACACAGTTATGTGACCCTTTATGTCTGGCTTCTCCAACATAGTATAATGTTTTTGAGGTTCATCCAAGTTGTAGCATAGATCAGTATTTCTTTTCTGTTTATGGCTAAATACTATTCCTTTGTATGTACACACAATTTACCCATTCATCTGTTGTTGGGCATTTTGGGTTTCCATCTTTTGGTTACTATGAATAATGCTGCTATACACATTCAGGTAAAAGTTTCTATGTGGATGTATGTTTACATTTCTGTTGTCTGTATGCCTAGGGTTAGAATTGTGAGGTCATATGGTAATTCTGTTTAACATTTTCAAGAACTGACAAACTGTTGTCCACAGTGGCTGAACCATTTTACAATCCCACCAGCAATATATGAGGGGTCCTAATTCTGTACATCCTTATCAACCCATTTTCTGATTTTTAAAATTAAAGTTGTCCTAGTGGATGTGAAATGGTTTATTGTTGGGAACTGCCCTGCCTGGTTTAAGGAGCTGTAAACCCCTCATGGCTAAGGCTGAGTGAGCAACCTTTGGACCATAAGCCACTAAGGAGACAGAACTCATCTCCCTGGAAGGAGCGCTGCTTCTGCTCCTTTTTTCATAACTGGCCTCCAATACTTGATCAGTTAGCCAATGAGGGGTAAGATTCCCCAAGGGGGGAGTGACCTAAGACAGGCATGAACACATGGAGGCCACAGGGAAGGACTTGGGGGGCTATGGAGAAAGGGGGTGATGGACCCTTGCCCCTTGACTTTGACGAGGCCTGAGTCCCCTGAGTCCACAAGAAGTCTCTGAAAAAATCCCTTGGCTTCTGCCTCTTTTGCTCAGCTTAAGCCTGAATCAATGACAGAGGGTGGTGCAGCCCTTTGCTGGATAGGGTGGGCTCCTGGGAGCTCAGGCCTGAGAAAGAATGTGTAAATTCCCGTGACACCTGCTTTGCTAAGAATATTTTTAGTTAAATGATAGAGACCTGAGCTGGAAATGAGTTTGTTTCCCCAAGTTTTGTAGCCTTTTAGCTGATAGACCCTGACTCAGAATAAGCCCTCATAGTTCCTTATCTATCACCTGATCTTTACTGCCTGAGAATGATTACCTGAATTCCTGCACAAGAAGCCCAATAAACCCCTGTCCTGGCAAGTGTTGGCTAGCCCTCCCCTGAGGGAGTAGCCGTGCCGTCCCCTTTTCCTCCACAGGACTTGGTAGTCCGTGTGAATTTGCCTCCTGTCTCATCCACAACGCTGTGGGCACTGTGAGCCGGTACCTGTGCCACATTATTGTTCTGGTTGGCATTTCCTTATTGTTGAATAACCTTTCATGTGCTTGTCAGAAATTTCTGTCTTCTTTGGAGAATTCTTTATTCAAATGCTTTGCCATTTCTAAATGGGTGTTTGTCTCTTTGTTGTTTTAAGAGCTCTTTAAAGGGATGTTAAATCTTTGTCATATTCATAATTGGTACATATTTTCTTCTATACTGGAGGTTATTTTTTGTTCTTAATAATGTCCTTTGATGAGCAAAATATTTTAATTTTCATTAATTCTAATTTTTTATAGTTTTTTCTTTTAATGTCAAATCTAAGAATCCATTACCAAATCCAAGGCCATTAAGATTTACCCCTATGTTTTTTTCTAATAGTTTTATCTCTTATATTGAAGTCTTTGACCCATTTTGAACTAATTTTTGTATATGAGGATGTCAAAATTAATTTTTGTGGATACCCAGTTGTGCCAGTGCCTTTTGTTGAAGCGATTCTTCTTTATCATTGAACAGTGTTATGTGAAGATTGTCTCCCAAAAAGATATGCTGAAGACCTAAGTCCCAGAATCTCAGAATGTGACTTTATTGGAAATAGGGTCATTACAGAAGTAACTAGTTTAGATGTCATGCTGGAGTCTAGTGACCCCTTAATCCAATATCACTTTGTTCCAATAGGACAGACACAGAGGGATGATGGCCATGAACTGACAGAGGAAGAGACTGGAGGGATGCATCTGCAAGCCTAGGAATGAATGGCAAGGATTGATAGCTACCACTGGAAGCTAGGAAAGGGGAGAAATTCTCCCCTACAGGTTTCAGAGGGAGCATGGCCCTTCAGTTACCAATTTATAGCCTCCCAAACTGTGAGACGATAAAGTTCCATTGTTTTACATATTCAATTTTGTGGTACTTTGTTAAGACAACCTTAATGGTGCTGGCACCCAGGTTGAAAATGTGACCATAGATGTTTTAGACTCTCAGTCCCATTCCATTGGTCTGTTTGTATGCCAGTACCAACCAGTTTTAATTACTGTAGCTTTTGCATGAAGTTTTGAAATTGGATGAGATTTCTAAGTTTATTTTTCAATATTTTGGTTATTTGGGGCCTCTTGCAATTTCATGTTAATTTTAGGATCAGATTTCCTATCTTTGCAAAAAAGGCCATCGGAATTTTGACAAATTTTGAAATAGAAATTTGTAGATTTCTATGAGTAATGCCATCTTAACAATTAGCATTTTTAATGTAGAAACATGTAATGTCTTCCCATTTATTCAGGTATCCTTTCTTTTAAACAATGTTTTGTAGTTTTCAGTGTAGAAAGCTCTCACTTCTTTGCTTAAATTCTTAAATATTTTATTTTTTTGGATGCTATTGTAAATAGAATTGTCTTAATTTCCTCTACAGATTGTTTTGTAGAAAAACAACTGATTTTTGTGTAGTGATCTTGTACCCTGCAACTTTGCTTCATTAGCTCTAGTAAGTTTTATGTATGTAATTTATGGGATTTTTAAACATACAGACTCATGTCATTTTTAAATATGGTTTCACTTCCTTTCCAATTCAGATACCTTTTAATTTCTTTTCCTTGCTCTGGCTAGGACTTACAGTAAAATGTCAAAGAACAGTGGTAAAAACAAGAATCCTTATTTTACTCCTCCCAAGGGGAAGCATTCTTTTTCATCAGTGAGTAAATCAGCTGTGGATTTTTGTAAATGCCCTTTATTACATTTAAGAAGTTCCTTCTATTCCTGTGGTTTTATTGTGAAAGGATCTTGAATTTTGCCAAATGCTTTTTTCTACGTCTATTGAGATGACTCTGTGATTTCCCCCGCCTCCATTCTATTAGTGGTATGTATTACATTGACTTTCTTTACGTTGAAGCACCACCCTTGATTCCTGGGATAAATCCTACTGGGTCAAGGTGTGTAATACTTATGTGCTGTTGGATTTTGTTAGTATTAAGTATTTTTATGTCTGTATTCATAAGGAATGTTGATATGCAGCTTTCTTTTCTTGTGATGCCTTTCTCTGGCTTTGGTGTCAGGGTAACACTGGCCTCATAGGAAGTGTTAGGAAGTGTTCCCTCATCTCTTTTTGAAAGAGTTTGAATAGGATTGGTGTGACTTTGGATTAGACAATGATTTTTTAGATATGACGCCCAAAGCATAGCAACAAAAGAAAAATAAATTGAACTCTATAAAAATGACTTTGTTGTGTCAAAGGACATCATCAAATGAAAAGACAAACCAATAGAATGAGAGAAAACATTTACAAATCATGAGTCATGTATCCAGACTATATAAAGAACTCTCATAACTCAATAAAATAATAACCTACTAAAAATGGGCAAAGGATCTGAATAGAATAAAAACATTTTAAATTGGTGGAAGTGGTTGCCTCTGAGGTGGGTATATGAATTAGAAGGGACAGGCTATTGTTCCCAGTTAAGAACTACTTGCCTCTATACCAGTAATTCTCAATAGCGAGTGAGTTTGCCCCTCAGGGGACAACATTTGGCTACCTGAATCCATCAAAATCTTTTTCAATTACAGTTTGCATTAGAAATTACATGTTTTAGGTGTACAGCATAGTGGGCAGACAATTATATAACTTATAAAGTGCTCTGGTACCCATCTGGCACCATACATACTTATTACGATATTATTGACTGTTTTCTCTATGCTGTGCTTGACTGAATACATTTGACAGTCACCACTAAGGGGTGCTAAACATCTTGCAAATCACAGGATAGTCTCCAAAACAGAGTCACTTGGTCCAAAATGTCAATACTGCTGAGGTTGAGAAACCACCTAAACTGTGTAAACATTGACAGAAAAATAAAAACAAAGAAGCCAATACCAGTTATCAGTGAAGAAATAAGAAAATCATAATACCCATGTTATTTCAAAGCAAAAAAGAAAAAAAAAAGAGTCCCACAGAGGTTTCTGTACAAGGTGCACAGATGTAGCTTATGTGCCATGCTCTGACGGCCTTAATGCACAGCAGGGCTCAGAAAGCCTGCCAGGGATGTTTAGGGAATTTACTTAAAGCTTGTGAGTTAAAATGCCAGGCTTTATTTATTTTTTTAAAGTGAATCACAAATCCTACTAATTGAATTGCCAGAAGCATTGCTTAAATTTAAAAAAAAAAAATCAAGCTTTCACTTCTCATTTCCCTCAACTTCATCTATCAGGGTAAAACACATTCTAGAATAGGGGCTCATGAGACAACGGTTAAAGTAATGGACCAGAATCTTCTAACTCAAAGCTCCAGAAACCAAAGTTCATGCTAGTGCTGTGTTGTCTAGAAATACCTAGCATGGCCATTACCACTTTTCTAACATTAGTATCAATAACACACATCATTTATCAAAGTCTTTAAAATATCCTAACTACTCTCAGTATGTTAGCCAAAAGCCAAGACTAAGACTTAGCATCCTGCTTATCACATGACCTGAATCTACTACCCTACCCAGTATTGTTCTATTCTGAAACTTGTTTTCATGCCACTTTCTCCCCAACATATTTTAGGGCTCTGTCTAGAGTAGATACCAGCAGCTTGGGAAGGGCTCTCTGTCCACAGGACTTGTTTACCTACTACCTAGTCAGGACGAAACAAAGTCCACCTGAAAATTATGCTCCAGATTTGGCAGCTAAGTAGTTGGTGGAATCCCTTTTGCTGATTTCGGTTAGTATTGTCTTAATATGATAAAGTCTATGGCTAAATGATTAAAAACAAAATCCTAATCAATGAAACCTTCCTTCATTTGGAAAAAAGGCACTGCTGTCCTGGCCGGGATGGCTCAGTTGGTTGGAGTGTCATTTGGTAACCAAAAAGTTGAGGTTTGATTCCCAGTCAGGGCACACACCTAGGGTGTGGCAACCAATTGATGCTTCTTTCTCATGTCAATTTTTCTCTCCCCCCCTGCCCTCCGCTCTTTCTAAAAGTGCTCGGGTGAGGATTAAAAAAAAAGGCACTAAAAAAAATTTAGTATATCAGCTTTAAGCACTAGAAACTTTTCTTCATGGAAAATCTTCCCTAATAGTCATTTATACTGTTCAATAGAATGAAACACAGAAGAATTCAAGAACTAAGTTTGTTTGCTCACAATACATATAGTAGGAATTAATGTTATACAGGTGGTTGTCTCAAAAATGTCTGAAACCCAACTGTATTTTTATCTACTAAAAGAGACACTATTAAATATAAAAACAGAAAAGAAACATAAACTTTGGAAAAGGTAGACTTTTAATAACTGCTTTGATCACCAGGTTAAGTCATGCAGTTACAAAGTAGTTAGAAATTTCTGATAGGATATTATTGTTAAAGAAAAAAGCTCATTGTTACATAAATAATATCTTAGTACTTCATTGGGACACCACTATTCAAAAGGCCCTGGCAAAATACAACACTCTGGCCCAGGCTGTTTTCAGGCCGCTGTTAATGAAGCTGTGTGTACAATGTGAGGCCCCTGAACGAAGACACAAGGTTGGGACAAGTGGCGCCATTAAGGGCAGCGCTCAGGGCCGCCAGTCAGACTCCAAAGAGGGAGCCCAAGTGGTTTTTCTCCTGGGACACTCTATTTGAATTACTGTGTGATCAGTCAGCACAGATTTTCAAAAGAGGACAGTTAATTAACATGATGAGGAGGTTACTGCATTCTTTGGACTATATGTCATAATTGTGGTTAGTAAATTCCAACAGTCTTAACAAAAATAGCCTCCACCATTTGCTAGTCAATGATTATGTAGGAAGATAACTTAATTTGCCACTGGGCTTTTTGTTTTGCTGGACAATATACTAATGATAAGCTATAAATGATACTGTCTTACGTTATAAAAATACTAGCTTTCTTCATTCATTATGTTTATAGGCATTCACTGCTTGAGTCACGGTTAGGCTTATTAAGTGATTAAAGGCAATTTTATTACAACAGTATGTACTTCATTTAATCTAAAAGAATAGAGAAACAGCTTTTATTTTTGTTTGCAATCTATACAGTTGAGTTTTTTGGCTGCTATAAAATGCCAATAACTCACTTGAGGACCATGCTATCTCCTGAAAGTGCCACAAACCTGCTTCTTACATGTGTCAAAGCCACAGCACATCTCAGGCTTGTCCGGAGCTGAGACGACGAGCTCTGGCCGCTCTGCACTTTCCCGGCCAAAGCACTGCGGGGAAGCAGCTGTGAAGCAAGGCAGTGCAGCCAGACAGAGGGACTTTTCATTTAAAGGCAAAATACCCAAATGTCTCTCTGGCATTTACTGGCAGCTTTGTACATAATTCCCTAACCTTAATTTCTTTTTTCTTAAGGGACTTATTTGCAGCTTTCTTTTGTTGAGAATGGTGTACATTATCTGCTAAGTAATGAGAGGAAGAGATCTCTGTGGTTACATGTAAACGTGTGATAGGTCTACAGATGAAGAGGTGAAGAGGGTAGTGAAGAAGTTAGCTACAATCCATCTATGTGAAGGTCACACCGGCTTCGTTATACACCCTGAAAACTTTCTCAATGGCATTGACATAGGCAGCTGTTCTCAGGTCCAATCCAAGGTTATATTTCATGGCTGTGCGCATGATTTGCTGAAATGAAATAGGAAAAAAACAGTGAATACCATTCCAACTCGAGCATCCAGGCTGTGAACACACACATAAGCACGTATGGGCTGGGAATAAGTTATTTGCTGACATTCAGTGCAGGACTTTGGAAGCCAAGGAAACTACTCAGGAAATAGAGGACAATTCTCCAAAATTAAACAAACCACTATCTAGGTAGCAGGAAGAAGTTGTTGTTTAGAATTCTAGGTTTGAGCTGTCTCTGTGTCCTTTAGACATTCTGTTATCTAGAGTGAATTCACTTGATATACTTTGTGATAATTTAAACAAACCAAGGAGGAGGTAAGGAAAATGTTCTGGAGTGAGCAGTGATTGCTAAACAGGTGAGTGAGTATATTTAAGGCTGTTAAACTGTATACTTTAAAAGGGTGAAATTAAAATGGGTATGTAAATTACATCTCAAAAGGTTAACAACTACAAACACTACCTTCTTAACATGTTTGTGCCATTTCAACTTAAAGTGCACAGAATTTGAATTCCAAAGGAAATTAAGAAAACTAGACTTAAACTGTGTATAAGGACTTGAAATAAGGATCAAGTGGTCAAAAAACCTTTTATTTATATCCAATTCTATTGTGAGGTAGCTCCCTACAGCTATAATGGAGTGTGCACTGAGTTGCAACCCGTTTCGGTTGACTACTTGATATTTAGCTAACTGCCAAACATCACCCCTTCCTAACTTGGTATTATTATTTATTTCCATATGCCTGGTAAACACACCGAAGACCCTAAAAAGATTGCTCATCATTTAAGGCTGAAAAAGCATGTATTTTGCTACACACAAAAAAGGGACATGTAAACAGACAGTGGTTTTCCATTGCCACACATGCAGTCACAATCTGTGCTTCTGCATACACTATCTGGTGGCCGAGAAAACGGGCTGCCCTTCATGTCACTAGCAGAAACACAAACAGCATGTGCACACGTACCCGGGCTGAGCGCTCCATAGTGTAAGCTAAACCAGAATGCACGATGTCTTTCTCGGATGCCCCCTATTAGGAAAAAGAACATAAATTTATAAGATCTTACAGGATAAAAAAAACCATCACAGAAAAGTATGAACCAAGAAAGATGAGGGCAAGCGGTGAGATTGGCACTGGCCCCCTGAGATGCAGCTGCACCACAGCAACAGGTTCCAGTGTTCATGTGGAACACACCTCCAGTCCTCAAACAGGGACGCAATACGGCACAGAAAGGCATCTATCTGCCCACCTCAATAGTAGCTCTGGGGTAGGATCCTGACTCTGTATTCAGCAGCGTCACCAGCTTTTGAAGCTGGATGAATGTCAGCAGTGCTAATTAACCCCCTAATTCTACTGATGAGGGAACTGTTGACCAGAGAAGTCAGCCAAGTTTATGAATAGCTATTTTTAGAGCTGGGATACAACTCAGGGCCTTTGACCACCAAGCCAGCTCATCTCTTTCCTATGCCAATTAACTCTAGAAGTCAATTTCTTTCAATAGGTTTCTTTATTTGTGTTTTAGAACACTTTCTAAAATTTTAGGATAATTAACTATTACCATCATTCCTAATAGGACATATATAGCTATCAAACATATATCCTGATATGCTAGACAAAAACTTAAAAAGTAGGTCACCAAAAAAGGTTATCTATGCTAAACTTTGTTCAATTAACACTCTACTCAATTAAGAAGGTATATTTCTGCCATGGCTGGTGTAGCTCAGTGGATTGAGTGCAGGCCTGTGAACCAAGAAACATCTGGGTTAGTCTTGATTTTGTTCTACCAAGTTAGGAACAGGAAAGAAATCTTGCTTTACAGGTGGAACACTACTGTTTCCTTGATTTAATCATTCATCCACCAAATTTACTGAGAACCTACCATGTGTTAGGCACCGGGGACATGGAAGAAAACAATAATGAAAATTCTCTGTTCTCATGTCATGGAGTTTATATTTTGATGGGAAGAGATAGCATATACTTGGGACTTAAAACCATGAGGCTGGGTGAGATCATCAAAATTTTGACCTCAGCCTTGGCTGGATAGGCAGTTGGTTAAAGCATCGTCCCTATATGCCAGGGTTGCAAGTTCAATCCTCAGTCATGAAACATATAAGAATAAATCAATGACTATGCATAAGTGGAATACCAAATCAATGTTTTGTAAACCCTCCCAAATCAATATACTAAAAACAAAAATTTTGAATTCAAACAGAGAACTGGTTCAGAAACAAAGTCCCTCCAATGTTAAAAAAGTGGAGAGCTGATCAGGATAGCTAGTGAGTGAAGCAAGGAAAAAACCAGGTGAATGTGGTATCCTGGAAGGTAAGAAAAGAAAATGTTATATTTCAGGAGGGAGTGATCACTGTGACAAAAGCTGCGGACAGGTGAAGGAAGACGAGGACTGAGAAATGACCATTGGATTTGGAAGGGCTGATGTCACTGGTTTTCTTGACAAAAATAGTTTCAGTGGAGTGATGGGCATTAAGAGTAAGTTCAAGTATAGAAGAACTAGGCACAGAGTCTATACAACTCTCAAGAAGGTTTGCTCTAAGGGAAATAAAAATGGCAAGACCTGGAAAAGGAAGGGGGATTAAGATTTGTATTTTTTAACATAGCATTTGGTACACTGATAGAAATGACTGAACAGAGAGAGTATTAATGATACAGAAGAATGGGGAAGATTTGCTTGAACTGTACGTTTTATAAGTTGAAAACAGGCCATCTGACGCCCCGAAGATGACTTGGGCTCAGATGGAAGTACAGAGAGTTCATGGGTAACAAGAGGAGAGATGACACAAGAGAGGGCACAGATACCAGGAGCTGGGTACAGGGGGAAGTTCTCTGACTGCTTCAATTTTCTCTGAGAACATATACCACATCATGAGTTGGAGTGCAGGAGAGACAGGAGAAGATATATAATATTCATTCAGGAGAATAAAAAATAAATGGAACAAGGGAAAACAGTACATCTGCTGGGCAGCTCTAAGAGCCTACTTGAGGTTAGTGGTTAGGATCGAACAGGCAGCAAGGCCTCCAGCTAGTGAGGTGCTGGCATGGAGGGGCAGAGATCTAGATTTTATCAGGGTACAGGTGTTACCAAGAGGTAAAACTAGATGAAGCAAAACTAGACTAGGGAGTCATCGTGGTGACATAACATGGAATTTAAGTTAGATAAGAAGAGAACTGAAGACAATGGGGGGCAATAAGAGACAGTGTAAAGATGATAAGATCAGTGATTAGGTCCTAGAAGGGCTAGAACAGGGCTGGGGAAGGGGGAAGTAGAGAGGAACTGGAAAAGAACACTTTATTGTAAGACTCCTATAATAGGTAAGAGGTGGAGAAATAGCACTAAAGTCTAAAATTAGAAGCACTGAAAGCATTAGAAAATTGGGAGATCAATATATTGGGCAAAGACTATTTTAAAGGATAAAAGGAAAGTTACCATAGCTATTTTCCTAACTAATTAGCTGCCCTCTTTTTGTACTCCCTCTGGAGGTTTCAATCTGAGTGACTGGTATGTGCCAGGCTGGTGCTAAGACATGGGGTGACCACTGGGAGGAGCAAGAAGCCCAATGAAGAGCAGCACCAGTCCTGCCAAAGCTCTGTAGGTACTGGGTACCTGTAGGTACCCAGGGTGGCAAAGCATCTTCAAAACGAAACCCTTAACTTTCCCTCACCGTTCAATATAGTACAGTGATTTCAACTGGTGTGCTGCAAAAAATTTTAAAACATGCAATACCTGACTATTTAGTCAGGGACCACTGGCTTCTTCCCTCAGTCCGTCAAATAATAAAAACAACACCCAACAACAATAGCCATCCAGTGTGAATTAACCAAAATTATACCTTTTTGGGGGTTGGGTTGGCAAAAAATGTATTTTTTGGTATGCTGCATAATTTTAGTAATTAGATGAAAAAGGATGAAAATCACTGATGTAGTCTTGTTATTTTCCATGACTATGTCATTCCATAAGATATAATTTAGCCATTTTCCTGCCATATATACCAAAACGAATTTTAAAAACTGCACATACAGCTTTAACGACATCATCTTGCCTGGAGACATTCCTCTCCTTCAGAATTATCTTCTTAGGATAAATTCCCAGAGGGGACGTTATTATGTCTAAGGGTAGAAACACTTTAATAATGCTTAAATTTTTCCAAAGAGCTGTGTACCAATCTGCATTGTTATCAGAATAAAGATACAGTTGCTTCACCACAGACATGGTGAGTATAAGATGCATTACTTGTTTTTGGTAGTTTAATACATTAATTTGTATTTTTTAATAGTGAGGTTAAACATTTTTTCCTAGGCCTATTTCCTCTGACCTTGTTTTCCATATCTTCTGCCACTTACTGGTGAAGAAATTCTATTTGTGATGTGTTTGCATTATCAATGTACCCTGTCAACAGTTAATTAACATAAGATACCCTTTCTAATCTGTTTTAACTCTTATTTGTATTTATATAGCAATTATAATTTTTCAATATAGTTCTATCTAATGTTTACTTTTCAATTCTTTTTATTTTTTAGAAGCTTAAAAGAGTTAAAACACATAATTCTTTACAACTACATTAGAATCACTTGGTTGAGTCATCTATACTGCAAAAGTACCAAAAGGAGAACCATTATTTATTTATTTTTCACTAGGGCTCTTACTCCATTTTTAGAACGCAGTGAAAGAGGAAGGCACAAAGCATATACAAGTCATATAATTACTATTGTGTTGACTACAGCCTGTCAGCTCAGCCTACTTGACCTGAGTCTAGAGGGAGCAGGTAGTGTGTGTGAAATGAAACTCCGTCACGAGCACACTCACCGATATCCTGTCCTGGAACTCTGCTGTGGGCACAACAGGGATAGTTCCACCATGCTTTCCAAATTTTCTTTCCAAACTCTCTTGAACAGACACTATGAAAAGCCAAGATATGAAGGTAAAACATTGCTAGTAGAAAAAAAAAGTAGAACCAAAATTTGTCCAAAACTATATCCATGACCCCAAATCCAAGAGTCTTTGAAACCTTCAACACTAAATGACATGAAAGGGTTAATCATTTAAAAGGAATAAAGCACTTGGCCAAATTCCTATATAAATGTGAATTTAGGTCACTGCTTTGTTTCCATAACACCCATTACCAGGGTTTTTCCTTGGCTCTTAAAAAAAGAAATTGCTGAGGGAAAAAGAAAGGGAACTAGATGGAACACTGTACCCAGATCCTGAGTGGGCTGAGTGAAGGAGCTCAGCTGGAGGTCTTGGTCTTATTTCAGCCTGATGAAAATTCTACTGTTAACTCTGGAGCCTACTCTAGTCAAAGACAAACTCTCATTGGAAGACTAAAATATTCTTGTCACTAAATGGGCCTTATACTAAGAGCGACCAGAGGCAAAAATGGGATGTGCATCAGCAGAAGTTCACGTTTTAAAATGATACTCTTTCTATTACTAACTTGTAGGTTATGTTCTTGGAATATTATACCACAGAATATTTGAATATAAATCTATTTGAGAGAGCTAATATATTGATTATCTATAAAGAAATTGTATAGACTCATGAGACAAAATACAATAGTTTTCTGTACTGAAGTTAATTTAAATTCTTTAGGATTACAAAAGGAAACTAGTCTTAAATTTAAGCTTTTTCCATCCTTCTAAGCTGGCCCATAAGATTATTTATTTTTGGAGACCAATTTCATCAGAACTTACTGAGCAAGTGGTAGTTAGAATCCCTTTCATATTTGAAGGTCAAACGGCCATAGCTGACATGATTTAGGTTCTTCAGCCATTCAAAGTAAGACACTGTCACTCCTCCCGCATTCAGGTAGAGGTCTGGAATAACCATAATGTTCTTCTCCAGAAAAATCTTATCAGCTTCTGGAGTTGTTGGTCCATTGGCACCCTCAGCAATGATCTGTAAGAGAGTCAGGAACATAGAGAAATACCAATGCCACCACCAAATCCCCTCCACTGAACTCAAGAGATGTGCATATATGAGTAGGGAGTTGTAGGGAGAAGAGTAATTTGAGTTTAAATTACATAATAAGTCATTTTGCTCTAAAGTATATAAGACTATTTTTCACCTATTTCCATAACTACTTTTTGCAAGTTTAGTTTAAGAGGAAACTTGTGGTGATGGTTGCACAACTCCAAATATACTAAAAGCATTTAAATTGTATACTTGGGTGAATTGTGTGGTATGTGTATTATATCTCAATCAATTGCTGTTAAAAAAAAAAAAGGATACCCAATGAGCACCTTTCTGTGACCCTCAGTGTTATCCACATTGGTAAGGTTGAACCCAGTTTCCATTCTGCTTTTACCTTGGCTTTGACTCTGGGTGCATTGGACTTGGTCAGCTGCTTCTCACTGGCAGCAGGGATTAGTATATCACAGTCGGCCTCTAAGATGCTCCCTTCATAACGCTTCGCCTTGGGGAAGCCCAGGATTGATCCATGTTGCTGTAATTGATTGAAAATCTGAATTAACAACTGCACTAGAGTTTAGAGCTTATGTTTAATGCCTTTGATATGAAGACAAAGTTATCTTCAAAGCAAAGGAAATAAATTTAAATAAAACTCACTGCAACTTCACAATATTCAGTATAGTTATTAAACTGTTCATATATTAAGTTAACACACCAATTTGAAGTCTTCCAGTTCCTTTGGGTCAATACCATCTGGATTCCATATGCTCCCATCAGATTCACCAACACCAACACATTTAGCACCAAAGCGATGTAAGTATCTCATTGAGTGCAGACCCACATTACCAAATCCCTGTAAAGAACAATCATATATGACGCAAAAAAATCAAATTCCTACCACAGACAGGTGGCAAGAGTCATATTCTGAACAATGCATCTGACATTCTGTTAAAAGTAATTCTTAAAATCCTTTGGCCAAAAGAAACGATGAACTAAACAGCTTCTCTTCAACAATAAATTTCTATGTTTAAAAATGTGGGACCAAACACTTTGTTATCTGTTACAACAAGTCCTGAAAAAGTTTAGTTTAGCCTTGTAGACTTATAAAGAAATGACAGTGGTGTCAATCATACCACCCAGGTCCTCAGTCCTTGATGACCAGATTCCTGTCCTGTGGTTATAAAAAGGTAAGTCACTAACTGGGAGAAATATGAATTCTATTTCCAAGTAGCACTCAACTTAATTCCTCTAGGTAAAATAATCAAATATCAATCAAATCCTTTACCCCTAATAGTGTAAGACACTTCCCCTTCTAGGTACAATTTCAATTCAAATACTGATCAAAAGGAGTTGGTGATAGTTTCATAGAAGGGAGGACCCAAAAATCCTCTCAGAATTTATTTATAAAAAATTGTGCATTTTATTTTATTACATGTTCAGAATTCAGTCACTTTCGAAGTACTCTCCATTTGATGCAATACACCTACCAAGAAGTTTTTTTCCACTGCTCAAAATGGTTTTGAACTTGTCAATTTTGATGCCTTTTAGTTTTGCTGTTTTTTGTTTCTCTTCTTCCACATCAGCAAAATGTTTCCCTTTGGGGACTTTTTTCATCCAGGGAAACAAAAAAAGTTGCTTGGGTGAGACTGGAAGAATAGAGAGGGTGGGGCAGGGGTGTTATGCCACCTTTTGGTCAAAAACTGCTCAACATTCAGTGTAGTGTGGGCATGTGTTGAAAGATCATCTTCAAAAAAAATTTCACTGGAGCTGAACACAGCTTCTCACATCAATGCCAGCTGGTACACTGATACAGATGGGTTCCTAGAACACTCACCTAGCGGGGGAAGTCTGTACTACAACAGGTTTGCCCTCCAGAAGATAATTCCACTTATTATGAGAAGGGAGGGCCCCTCTCATATGCATCCAAGAGATAAACAACCATTCTAAAACCCTCAAGATTCAAAAGAATCAAATCTTTAAAACTGCAAATCTAAAAACATTAACTTACTTTACATATATCAGTTATTCTTTAAGAAACAATATTTTTTACCTGAACAACAAATGTTTTGTCTCCAAATCCTGGTGTCATTCCTAAAATGCTCATGTAAGAAGCTTCATTGATGAAGTTTTCAATCCCATGGAAAACTCCCCGGCCAGTAGCAGAGATCCGTCCATGGATTCCACCCTGACTGATGGGCTTACCAGTGACACAGGCATGGGCATTAATATCCTGAATGAGAAAGTTAAAACTTCAGTGATAAAGTATTTAGGAGAATTTCATATAATGGACCAATGTCATGAAGGACTGGAGTCAGAACACATTCTCATCAGGAGGTGTTTGAGGGACACTTTCATCAAGAGGGTCATGCTTCACTTTTCAAGATTTCTGGTCCTAGAAAATGCATACAAGTATACTATGTTCTCTAATGGGAGAAACAGGGTGTTTACAACTTTAACACCAAATAGGTACAAATAACAATGTCACAAAAATAGAGGTAGTTCATCTTAAAACTATTATTCTTTTGTTATATACTTGGCCCCTCTAAATCGGGGTATACCCTACCCTTAAGTGTGTTAAAATCTACCATTAAGACTTGAGTATGTCACCGAAACAGAGCTTAAGACAGGAAAAGGCATGGTGGTGTTCTTGAATGGGAATACTCAGTGTTGGACAGATATTCTTCTGTCAAACTAATTTATAAATTCAATAAAATGCCACTTAAAAAAGGCTTTAAAAGAAAATATTCAAGTTCACCTAAAAAAGTGGGTCAGCAAAAGTAGTCAAGCAAAAAAAAAAAGACAACAAAGTAATTAGGGGGTGTTGGGGCAATTTGGAATACCTACCAAAATAAAAATACCCACCTATCACAAAATTCTACTCTAGGAATTTTTTCTTGTTATATTTAGTATGGTATCATTTAGGTTAAAAAAAAAGTACATGTGGATAGGACACAGAGGCCCACAGAACACCTCTGGTGTCAGTGGTTCAGTGTGGGAAGTGAAGTGGAAGGGCAACAGTCTTTACCGCCACCTTTCTGTACACTGAACTGATGTGCGTAAATTCTTGTTCAGAAACAAGTATAATTAGAAAAAAGGTGAAAGGGTTTTGCAGGCCTTCCCTTTCATGGTATCCAATACACCATAAACTGTAGCAACTGGTGCAGAATAGACAAATTGATTAGTGAGACAGAAGAAACTATAGACGGTTCTATTATATATAAAGGAAATCTATGTAAAATGAGGAAAGCATTGTACATCAGTAGCTAAAGCTTGTAACTATTTAATAAACTTAAAGCAAGTTGCTATTCATGTGAAATAAGATAAAATGCTTTGCTTCGTACCTTATCCCCAAGCTCCGTCCTAGCTAGGTTGAATTAAAAAGTAATCTGGTGTTTTTCTCTATTGTTTAAATATTTTTACAGAGATAACTAAGAACTGTATTACCTGTATAATTACCAACAAAAAGAATAAAATAAAATTAAAAAAAGTAGTCTAGTAAAGTGATTTACAGAATTAGTAGTTTTCCCACAGTTGTTTTTTCCATGAATAATTAACATTTATGAATACAGAATTGCAAACCTAGTGCCAAGTGCTTTTAAACAGTGGAAATGCAAATGCTGGAGCTGACAGCAGTCCTCTTCGAGGTCAGGCATGGTGCCAGCGCCCAGCTCCCCAGCATACCCAAGTGTCCTGGAAACCCAGGGAGGAGAATGGACTCTTCCTCCAACACTGGCTCTTCCAGGTGAGACTAGACCAAAGAAGCTGCGTGGTTTAGGTTCACATCTGGAAATAACTAACAAAAACTATGGCTTCCCGAAGTCCTGATTTTGAATTTCTTATCATTTGAAGAAGAAAAAGTCTGTTACCAGTGTAGTCCAAGGTTTTAGCTGCCAGAGTGTCACAAAACTTTCTTTTGCTGCCACCATTGAGAATGAGCTATGAATAACAATATACTTGCCTACTAATCTGTATTCTTCAATCTAGTGTCTTGCTTAAAAAGAACAAAAGAACAAGAGACCATACCCAGAGCTCACTGAATGTAAAATGGTGACAGGGAAAAATATCCTTTCTGGGAAATCAAAATTCTCTGAAATGTCCATACTGCTCTGTTTTCCTTCAGGGGATGTGTGCAATTGATATGTGGTATTTATAAAATTTATTTTTTTGTGCTTACTATAAGAGCTGGGTACTATTTTAAGTACATTGTATTATTATTACTGATTTAATTCTCATGACTCTCTCATGAAGTAAGTACTACTGTTGTTGTCATTTTATGTATGAGGAAACTGAGGTACTTGCCACAGGTTACAGAGCTGGTGTGCAAAGGAGCCAGTTCCAGAATCCAGGCTTATGCCCATGCTCCCACCACAAATTGCACTTTTCAGGAAATGAGACTGAGCTGCAAATTCTAGTACTGGGTGCCACAGCCTCCTTCCTCCCCTTCAAGATGAAATATATTCCTCCTCTTCTCCAAGGCTGATCTTTTTTTCCTCTAGGGCTCTTAAAAAATTGTCTAGGCCTTTATTCCCTTGGAAGATTTTGCTACATCTACCATCCTATATTTCTCTTACATCACCTATGTCTTGCAGCAATGAATTTGTAGCCCAAAGCCAATCAAATGCCAAATGAACATCAGAAGTCTTTTTCTTTGGACATTAGCCATCTTTCTATCTGTCTTCCTTCTGCTTTTCTCTAGTGCATTTTCTTTAAAGCGGAAGCTGCTCTTCACACCCTACTTCCCTCTCTTTACTCACCCTTGCAGCTTGGCTCCCAACTCACTGCTCTGAAGATAAGCCCGTTGCTGAACTGGTCTGTCTTCAGAAACTTCCACCCTCTCTGAACACCCACAACACGCAGCCGTCAGTGATTCTCATTCTTTTACAACCGAGTGCTTTCTTCCCTTAAATCATTCTTCAATCTGCCCATTTGTCTCCAATGCTAGGGCAGGCTAACATCGCCTCACTTTCTGGGATCCTGACTCCCAACAATCCCATTCTCTGTCCCACACAGAGTGAATCTTAAAATGTACACTCAGCTGTGTCACACACCTGCTCACAATTAGTGTGTCATCAGTTTCTGTTTATGGGACAAAGATCCAAGTCCTGCTGTCACCGATAGGGTGATAATCTGATCTGATCCTCCTCTGCTGGCTTCTCTTGGCTCCTACAATCTCACTCTCTATTCTCATTACCGTGGTCTTCTCTCAGGTTTACCTCTTTTGCATATCAGAACCTTTACCCAGGTGCTTCCTCCTGCCTCTAACCCTTGTCCTGCCCTTCCCCTAGTTGATGTCTACTCATCTTCAAAGAAATCTTTTCTAATCTTACCTTCAAAGAATTGGTCAGGCTCCCATTATTTTCATAGCATTGAAACTTCTAGTATCCATTGTAATTGCAATGAACACCTTGCTTATACTCAGCCTTGCACGTAGTAGGTACTTTGCATATATTTAAAATGGATTTTTTCTCCAATTCCATTTCTCTTCCTCCCATTTAAATGTTTGCTTTTCAGAGTTTTATCCCTTTAGATACAGAAAGTTTTTCTTCTTGTATTCTGTATTAGTGGCACCACTTCTGCTCTGTCCCCACATTCAAGTCCTTTTGGTTCTCTCTGAGTGAATATTGTACTGTTCCTTGATCTCACACATCCTACCCAGTCTGGCCGAGTCTATCTCTGCCAGGTGCCAATGCTTCTTCCCACCCCCTACAGTTCTTGGGCTATGAAGTTTATCTCTTTGCTCTGGTACAGCCCAATGTCCCCTAAGGAAGGGTCAGCATCAAAGGTTCTCCTCTAAAGGGTACAACAAAAACACCAGGGTTTAATATTTTTTGTCCTGGTCCACTTACCTCTTCACTATCTTATAATCTTTCTAAATATGTCTTACCTTCAGACAATCCCTATGTTCAAATTCTATCCATTTTCAAGGTCTAGTTCAAATACCTCCTCCAGGAAACCTTGTTTCAGAAACCATAACTCTCTAACCTTGTATCACACTATCTCCATACCTTATTTGCTTATGTATCTTCATTTCTCTTTAAATCAAAGCTCTTAAGGAAAAAGTCAGAAATGAAAGCTTTTTTATTTCTTTTCTAGTGTCTTAGGACAGCGTATTGCCCAGGTAGGTGATCCTTCTCTGAAGGTCCCACCCCAGCACCCACGATAGGGTGGCATCTAAGAACAAGCTCAATCCATGTCTACTACATTTATAAGAATAGAGAGAGAAGTAAAATAACATGCAAATCAAGATATGATTAAAGGGGAGGTGATAAACCCAGTGGATTCTCTACTTTCACATATAATATAAATTGTTATTTCTCAGAGATAGCAAATGAAGCCCTAGGCCTTTCGGTGGGTGCTTACATAGTGCCCTATGGTGCTCGCATAGGTGTCAGCAATCCAGGACATCTCCCGCTCGCCTGTGCTCATGTCTGGGGCAGGCACGTCAATGCCAGGACCTGGGGGCATAGGGAAAGGACACTGAACCAGTTTTGAAGATAAACTCTTGTCAAACACAAAGATCCTTGTAATTCTCTGTAACAAAGGTACCATGGCTAGAAAACTTTAGATTTCATTTAGTTAACTAATTAAAGTCAAAGAAATGCTTATTATATGTATTAAATGTTTAACTTTTGAATTTATACATCCACAATATTACATGGAACTTTCTCCCACTGGCATTTACTTGGAAGACAACTATGCATAGACATAAACCACTCCATAGGACTTCTGTATGTGTAACCACAGGCAAATCAATTCAGCCCATTTAACCTCAGTTCCTTAAACTGCAATCAGAGATAATACCATCTCTTGCCCCAATGAATAAGAATGCTATGGTTAGAGAGTTAATGTGTATGAGGTAACATACTCCTTACTGGGGGTGTACGCCCTCCTCAGCATGTAGAAAAAGGAAGGAAGGAAAAAAGACACATTGCTGAAGCAATTGTGTAAGTCCCATATTACTTTTACCCATAACAGAATGCTGCTTTGACTGTTATCCAAAGGTTTACTCATTACTCAGTGTATATAAAGTTTTGGGCCCTGGCTTTCAATTTCTCAGATCATAGTCAACTAAAAAAAAGTTGGAGGATAACAAGTTAGCTCAAAGCAGCAACAGGTACCATTGACAACACACTACTGATGGCCACAGTGAGATTCAGATAAAAACGTGTTATATGATGCTCACTCAAATCTGTAAAGGCAGAAACCCATAGAGATACTTCTATCAAAAACAGTGAGAACAAAAGGATGATGTATGTCCATGTAAATAACTTGGCATCATCACTAAAACAGACATGAGGAAATATGTAAGTCTCACATACCATGTATATGTTCCCATTTATATACTCTCTATATGTATAATATCTGTGCATATATTTCCATGTGCATATATGTGTGCGGTTTGGAAAAAGATGCACAAACTCGTTCACTATGTTTGGATTTCAGCCTTATTATACAATTGCTTCAGTTGTGTAATACAAACTCATATCATTACAAAAAGAAAAACACAACTTGGTAAAACTATTAAGTCTCTCCCAAAACACAGTCTGTTCTAAGAACTCAAGTTTTTTCTTTTTCTTTATTACATTTAAAAATACTTTATTTATTTATTCTTAGAGAGAGGGGAAGGGAGAAAGAGAAACACTGGTGTGAAAGATGTTGATCGGTTGCTTCTCCCACGCCCCCAACTGGTGACCTGGACTGCAACCCAGGGGTGTGCCCAGACTGGGAATCAAACATTTCGGTTTGCAGGCCGGCACTCAATCCACTGAGCCACACCACCCAGGGCTCAAGTTTTTTCTACAATTTTTACTTTTTAACCAGCAATATAAGGTATATTTTAATATTCTTCTACATTTCAGAGGCCAAGGTCCTAGATACTGAAGTTTTTTGTACAAGTTGTGATACAATGGACACAGAACCGGCATAAGACAACTTCGAAATGGTCAAGGTTTGCTTTTTATACTCCAGCACACCTCCCCTACCCAATCTGTAACTCTACGCCCTTGTACTTTTTTTAGGCATCTCATAAATCTCACGAAGTCTAACTCTCTAAACCCATCATCACCCCATACAACCTCATACTTAAAGGATTAATGCCATATTCTAGTCTCACCCTCTGACAAAAGGGTTCTATTGAAGACATTAGGGTGTTTTTTAAACAAAGTTTATGAAGCAAACGATTATAAACTTAACAGTTTATAAGGGTGATATCTAAACACACACAACAGAATTAATGCCAATCTTTTACAAACTTTATCCTGTGGAACAATATTTCTCAGAACAGCATCAAAAAGAATAAAATACTTATGAACAACTTTGAGAAAGGAGTATAAGACTTGTACACTGAAAGAAATTAAAGACCTAAACAAATGGGAAGACATTCAGTGTTTATGGACTAGAATACTTAATATGGTTACAGGGGAGTCAGAAAATAACAGAGAAATAACATCAATTCCACCAGTTTGCCTAATAATAGTTTTGTGCCCTGGAAGGAGAAAAAGAAATCCTTTTGCTTCTGTCTTGTTCTATGAGATTTCTAGGCCTAGAGGTCTAGTTTAGTGGCACTGTGGGTTAATGAGGAATGAGGCTTCTGCATACAAGCAAAGAAGCTAAGCTGGTACATAAGCTTTCAGTGTTTCAATGAATCAGTTTTCAACCTTTGGAGTTCTAAGATACTTGTTATAGAGAAAATTAAGCTGAATTTACTCTGAATAATGAATGGGCAATAAATACAACTGAATAAAGTATGAAACCACTCCAGACTATTAATTAAATACTTTGAGATTTAAAAGAAGAAATATGACATAAAAATTATGCAGGCTACTAATGGGGCTGAACACGAATCTTAGGTTCACAGGAACTTATCAACAGTGGGGGAAATACTGGGGAAGAGAAGCACAGGGGCAGGAAAAGAGAAGTAGATTTTCTTTCCTGTGTTAGTTCTCTTTGGTTTAACTATGTTGAAAAGGCAAGTATTCTACCAAGTAATTTGGTTTATTTTTTAAAACTAATCAGAATATTTCTAGAGTAAGAAATATATAGAAAGACTCAGTGATTGAAAATTAAAAGAATGATGAATACTTATTCATCAGAAAAGAATATTCCTATCTCACAAAAAGAACATATGACACAAATAGTAATTAATGTGATACAAAAACATCAACCAAATGAAGATCAGTACCTTCAGAAATTTAGTCTGGCAAAAGCTCCTAGTAACAAACAATAAGAATCTCGGGAATCCACAAAATCAGTTAGTGATGGCAGAGTGAGCCATCAGCATTAGCCTCCCCACCTCTCTGCCTGTGCACATTGCTTTGAAGGCAAAGGCATGTTTAACCCTCCAATTTCAAAGGCATCAGATTTCTCACTGCTATCAGAACATCAGGATGTGTAAAACTGCTCAATGTTATTATAGTGACCTTTACTATGTACAAGGAGAAGAGGTGGACGTGACCTCTCTTAGTGTCCACATTGCATACTGGGCCCTGAACTTTTCCAGTAGGGATGTATCATAAATACACCTAGGTATCTCACCATGTTTATCACAGAACCCAGGTTCTCAAAGTAAAAAGGGCAACTCTGTCCATTCATGTATAAGTAAAAGCAGGGGTTAAAATTAAGACAATTGGGTACTTCTCAGATAGTCCCATTCTATGGGGAAACCTACATGGAAACACATACCAATAAACCCCTTCTTAGCCAGTTCCATGGTGAACCTTCTTGTGATCTTTTCCAATTCACTATCCTGTAAAGAAAAATAAATAAGTAAAAACAAAGTCAATGAAAAAACTTTAACAGAAAAGCTATTTGTAGAGAAAATAGTTGCATCATATTTCTATTTATAGGACACT
>PVKM010020104.1:0-23621 GCA_004027735.1 Carollia perspicillata | reverse complement strand
TTTCAATATCAAAGGCACTTATCTCAGTCTTCAAGAATCTTACTGTTTTTAAAAAAAATCTTTTCTTGTTGTTCAAGTACAGTTGTCTGCATTTACCCACCTCTATGGCCCCCCACCCCAGCCAAACCCACCTACCTCCTCTGCTTCCACCCCCTTTGTTTTGACCATGTGTTCATTATAGTTCTTCCTGGAAACCCTTCCCCCGTTCCCCCTCATTATTCTGTCCCACCTCCCCTCTGGTTACTGGTAGATTGTTCTTAATTTCAATGTCTCTGGTTATATTTTACATGCTTGTTTGTTTTGTTGATTAGGTTCCACTGAAAGGTGAGATCATATGGTATTTGTCTTTCACTGCCTGGTTTATTTCACTTAGCAGAACCCTCTCTAGTACCATCCATGCTGTCACAAAGGGTAGGAGCTCCTTCTTACTCTATGCTGCATAGCAATCCTTTGTGTAAATGTATTATGGTTTACTGGTCCACTCTTTACTGATGGGTGCTTAGGCTGCTTCTCGTATTTGGCTATTGTAAATTGTGCTGCTATGAACATTGGCATACATAAGTTCTTTTTTTAAATTGGTGTTTCAGGGTTGTTAGGACATAATCCCAGCAGTGGAATTGCTGGGTCAAAAGGCAGTTCCATTTTTAGTTTTCTGAGGCAATTCTATACTTTTTTCCTCAGTGGCTGCACCAGTCTGCATTCCCATCAATAGTGCAATAGGGTTCCCTTTCCTCCACATCCTCTCCAACACTTGTTTGTTGATGTGTTCATGATGGCCATTCTGACCTATGTGAAGTGGTATCTCATCGTTGTTTTAATTTGCATGTTTTGAATGGCTAGTGATGCTGCATATCTTTGTATATGTCTTAGGGCTTTCTATATGTCCTCCTTGGGATAACGCTGCTCAACTCTTCTGAGCATTTTTTTTTGGGTTGTATGTCTTCCTGAAGTGGGTTCATGGTGTAATAGATGTTAAAATATAATAGAAGTTAAAACTGGCACTCTGTTCCAAACCTCTGAGAACTTTCTGCTGGCCCCCAGGTTCAGATGACCACCTTTTAACTAGTTGACTCTCTGTCTCAGACTCAGTTAATCTCTTACTATCTCTTTGTCCTGGGCCCTGGATAATTCCTGCCCTCTACTTCTGTGTTCTTGGCTCCCATGCTCCTGCTCCCTGCTTGTGACGAGTGACCCCTCCTCTCCCCACTTTGTTACAAAGGTATTTAACCACCTTCCTGACCCCTCCTCAGTGCCCAGAACTTGGAGGCTGTCTCCCCTGGGTCCACATGTGTTAATAAAGCACTCACTCCATTGACCCTACGTCATGTCAGAGTCCGTTTTTCTGCAACATTTTGGTTCCCTGACAGGGAGGAGAGTCACATGAGCAGGTGATTGCCTCCAGTGAGAGGGCGGGAATAACGACGCAAGCTGGCAGCCAAGAGGGGGGTTCTCTGGCCAGCAGAGCCATCAACGGGGACTCGGCCACCTGTCTGGAGCAAATGGGTGAGGGGGACAAGAGGCACAAAGAATGGCAGCAAGACAATAAGTTCTGATCAAGCTACAAAATTTTATTTTAGGGCAAAGACTTATATAGAGGGGAGAAGGGGAAGCGTGTCGCTACTTGATTGGTGAGGGGTACACAAAGGAGTGCTTCTTGATAGGTTACTGCGCACATGCCGGGGTACGTGTCTTATACTCTGATTGGTAGCCTGTGTTCGTACTCTGCGCATGCTCTTGGCAGGGGCTGGGCTAGCTGTAACTGGCAACAACTGGAAGACCAACTGCTGTGTCTTGTAGTTTCTGAGGAGCGTAAACCCCTGAGCTGATTGCATCAGCCGAAAGGCCAGATTCTGCCCAGCCCAGGTTCCTGACATCTCCTCCCTTTTTGTTTACTAGAGGCGGAGAGGCTATATTTGAAATAGATGTTAACCAACTGGGGGAGGTAGAGGCCTGGCTCCCCCTGAGCTCATCCTGAGCTCTGGAGTACCTTTTGTGGAGGAGAGGATTTGGGTACTAACCTCTATGCAAGCCGGCTTCCCTATCAGGAGACTCGAAAGGGCCATGATTGAGGGCTTCTCCTTGCAGTGCTTTGCCTTGCACCCAGTGGTGTCTATCACAGCTCTTTGGCTGTGAAGCATAATTTCGAGGATTATGCTGCTCCCGTAGGAGGGGAACCTGGTGAGAACCGTGGGCAAACACTCAAGTGGTTGTACAGCTCAGTGTCTACTCCTAGTTCCAGCATTTCTAATTGATGATAGTGTACATGAATAGGTCTTCCTAATACATTATTAAGCTGGTCTTTGATTAAATTGGTCACGCGTCTAAGAGTCCAAGGGGCAAAGGAAAGGATGAGTGTGATAGCAACTAAATGTCCTATGAAGGGTAGGAGGTAAGGGAGAATACCGTTGAGTCCACCCCAAAAGGGGTGTTCAGAAAGTTTTCTTCTTTTTTCTAGGTCTTCTTGTAGCTTCTTTATCTTGTCTCGGATGATGCCTGATTTATTGGCATAGAAGCAGCAGCGTTCCTGTAAATTAAACAGATACCTTTGTGCTCTGCACTAAGCAAATCTAGGCCTCTCCTATTTTGGAGGACTACTTCTGCTAGGGAATCTAATTGATCTTGGATATCATTAATAGTGCTGGGTAGGGCCTGGACATCGTCAATCAATTGTTTGGAAAGTTTTGTATATGAGTGGACTGCAACTCCTAATCCATGTGGTTCCTTTGGGTCTCAGGATTTATAAGGTTCACCATGCAGGTCTCCACTGATGTTTTCAGGGTAGTATGTGGCTTTTGTTGTTGTTGTTTGTACACCATAATATTTCCAAATCCTGGAAAGGGAGAGAAGCTAGAGATAATTAAAAATGGCCAGTTATTTCATCAATCATATCAACATCAGGACACTTAAAAATATACTAAACATAAGGATCATAGAGGTTCTGAGAGGGTGGGGGCCCAGGAAAGATATGGAAGCTCCATTACTCTCACCCAGTGTCTAGCCCAGTGTGTCTCTCCTATGCAGCTGTTCCTGAGTTAATTTTCTTATAATAAATTAGTAATACTAAATGAAACCGTTTTCAGATCCTGTGAGTCTTCCTAGGGAACTACAATACCTAAAGTGGGTAATGAAAAGCCCCAACATTGTAGTCAACTGGTCAGTAACTGAGTATCCTGGGCACCCCACTTGCAATTGGCATCAAAAGTGACAGCAGTGTCATGTTGCTCAGTCTTGAACCTGTGGGGTAGGCATACTTTTGGGTACTTACTGTTCAGAACTGAACTGAACAGTAGGACAGGCCATTGGAGAACTGTTTGTTAAAGAGAGCTAAAACCTCTTTATCTCATTAAAAAAAAAAAAAAACATGGGCAGCTGTGTTGCTGGAATCGACTATGAGATTGTGTGTAACCTGCCTCTCTGAGGTGCTCAGGGAGTTTGAGCAGACTTCACGTTCACTACCCTCTCGCTCCTTTGGAGGCCGGTTCATTTCTTCTTATCCTCCCAGTTCTTGCAGGATGAGTCCTGAGGCCGTGAAACCCTCCCAGGAGCCATGGAGGCACAGGTCTGTACATCCACACCAAGGATTGTCTACCCTAAAGTGGGGCCATTCACTAGATGCCTGAAAAACAAAAACAAAACACACAGGTACTAGGGTGCGATAAATGAGGAAAAATCATATATGTCATGGGAAACATTGAAAGGAGAATGGGCAACTTATGCTCAAAACCTGAACTCCCCAGTACCTTACATTGAAGGTCTTTTAAGGGAGAAAGTGAAAGAAAACAAAAATTAGAAATTTCAAACCCATGTGCTGTGAGGACTGCTCAATGACAATCTCAGTTATTAGGATCCGATTCAGATCTTCCCCAGCATCATTCTGTTTAAGTGTTTTGAGTGATTAGAGTCCAGGGGTCTTCGTGTTTGCAGACAACGACAGTTTTGTAACCAAGATTGGGACTGTGGTGGTGACATTAATTTAAGAGGAGAGAACAGATCTATGCGTCTTGTGCTTAGCAGGCCACATCCTTCTCTTATCTCAAACAATGTATGTCTTGAAGCCTGTTTTAATGACAAGTTTTGATTTTTTTTACTACACTTGTCAGGTAGTTTTTCTTAAGTGATTATCCTTTAACTAGAAATAAGACGGTGGGATAAAAATATTTTTTGTCTCATCTTTTAAATTCTTCTAGCTGAGCTAATAATGAAATTAATACAGACAGATTAACTGAGGAGAACATACCAAGTCTATTATAGAAATAAATATTCTGGAGAAATAAAACTAGAGACCCAAAAAAGTCTTGGTAGTTGCAGTTAATAAGCCATTCTATTGCTAAAAAACATAGGTTTTATGCTATGAGGCTTCAAAGTGCAAAAAGCAACAACAAAAAGAGAAATGCCATTTGCATGATGATTCCAAACAAATGTTCAGTAAATAAAGATCTGCTAGGCCTCGTTATGCAAATGTTTGTCCTTGAGCTGGTTGCTTACTCTTCATCTTAATACTTTCTAGACAGTTAACAGGACAGGGTGGCAAAGGTTTTTTGTTTTCCCCTGAGCTGTGTGTCTCCCAATAACAAGAGCATAAGCAATACTGTAAAAGGCGTGTCTGGGGTGGCAAGTCTGCTACCCTTCACAGCAGATACATGGCTCTGAGGCTGGGTTAGGGAGTTTCACTGAGAGCTCACTCCAGTACACCTAGTCACTTAATTCAAGTCACTGTGTACCTAACCCATTAGCAAACCAGGTAAGATGATGAAACATTGTTTAATCAGTCCAAGTATAATGCTTTTGACTTCTTATTACAGAAAAGTTAAAAGATCCCATTGAACCGGCTAAAAAAATGTTCTGTGCTATAGTGTCCACAGCCTCTCTCTGGTGGGCATCTCGTCTCCTGGAATATAAATGGACACGTGTGTTGTGACACAACCCATAGCTGCTCAGGAAGAACTAGGAGCCCTGTGACCCTGGCTCCTGTCTCAGATTAGTGTTTACACCATCAGTACTTACTGCTTCATCAGTCCTCTTGTTGTGCTTTCACGTGTCCTGAATTTTAACTAGTACTTGCTGAGCATGTTGCTGCCTGTAGGACTCCAGTCCCATTTCTATTGTTGAAGAATGGGGCCAGGGGAGTCTCCCAGAGGGGCGCCTGCTCAGTTTCAATATCATCTAAGTCCTTCCATGATTAACTTGCCTTAGTTTCAAAACCAGGACAGCAGTAATACTCCAGAGAGGTCCTGATGTGACCACAATAACAATGGCTTCATAAGGGCCCCTGCAGTCATGTGACTGTGTGGTATTGCAGTATTGTCTCAGTCAGTAAGAAATGTTGTGTATGGGCATCCAAGAGACATTTTGATTGTTCATTCTTGTTCATTTGTTGATTCTGTAAATGTGTAATGGACATGTCCTATAAACCTATGAAGCACTGTCTGACACACAGGGGACATGGTAGAGGATGAAAGAGACATATTGGACTTGATTACTGATGTCCAACTATTTACTCGACAGCTGGTAGAAAAAGAGCACTTCAGGATGCTTTAAGATGTTTAATCCCAGACAAATTTTGACCTCGATGTTCTCTTCCAGAATCTTTCTGAATCTCTTTGGATTTTCACACTCCTCCCTTTTTCTCATACCACACATTATACTGTTCAGGAAATCTTTCAACTTGGTGCTCAGAGCACATCCAGAAACTGACCCCTTCCTTCTCAGCCTGGCCTGGCCACCTCCACCTGTCACCTGGATGACTGCACTTGCTTTCTCACTGGGTTCCCTTCATACAGCTCAGCAGCCACATGAATCTTGAACCCTATTATGGAGGTTAAAACACAATAATACTATCCCTCCCACATGTGACATTTTATCCTTGGCTGAGCTAATATTCAAATAAACAGAGGCAGATGAGCATAAGAAAATCAAATTTGTAATATTTGAGCACAGGTAATCCACATAAGCATGAAAATGTTAATGACTGTGAGGCAACATTGGGTATGTAAAACATTTTGGACAGATGAGGGGAAAAGGGGACAATGAGGCCTTAGACTTTAGTTGTCAGAAAGAACAATTTACAGGTCGTCCATATGATTCTACATGGCAATGGGAGTATTTCTAGGCAACTCAGAAAGAGTGGGGCACAGGGGGTGTCTAACCACCAGGTGTCTTTCTGAAACCCTCCTGTCTACAATTCATAACCAAATCAGCTTAAAGTGGTGATCCTAATTAGTCTCCTGAAGGAAGTTTTTCTGTTTAAATATATGTGAGGAGGGCCAAAGTTCTTTCAGAATGTTGATTTTTAATAAATAGCTTGAAGTGATATCATTAAATTAAAACTTCTGGGTAGCCGAATTCAGGTTTCCTTCACTAAGCACAGATGACTCGGATCTTTTTGCAGCTATGAACTTTCCAGAGTCTTCCACGTTCACTCAGAGTAAAGTCAAAGTTCTGGCTCATGCTTCTTTCTTTCCGATCTCATCTTCTCTCACCTCTTGCCCTCTGATCCAATCAGTTCACATTCTCTTTGTGCATCCAATATTTTTAAATTGATAGAAAACTAGCCATCTCAAGCATGTCTTATTTTATTCCAACATACTATAACTCACTATTATTTAAGGTTCTGTGGATTATTGTGCAACTCCCCCACTGGTGTGTCAGGTCTGTGAGAACTGGGAGTTTTGTCTGCTGTATTTCACAACTGTATTTCCAGCTCTTAGAAGAGTGTAAGGCAGATGGGGGACACATGGTTTGTGTTTTTTTAATAAACAAGTAAAAATGTTAAAATTGTGATAATGGTTGAAAGGGTGAAATATAGAGCACTGTGACCTCCAATAACTGGAATTCTGATGTTCACTGAAGGACCAGTGATAATTTTTCTGAAGAGTATCATCTAACAGAATGAACCAAGGCTAACCTAGACCTCATGAAGAAGCAGGAATACAAGGTGAAGGCAGAGGACACAGCATGTGCAAATGTCAAGAAGGTAGGAAATTGAAGCGAAATAAATGAGTAGAACTCACCCATGTGGGTGATTCAATGAGCTGATATGCCTGAGGTTCCCAGTACACAGTGGTGCTGAGAAAAGGCTGACTGTTTTCAGTATTGCACTCTTCTGGGCACAGACATTGAGGGTGTGCCCACTTGGAAACACCAGTAACATAGGAAAAATATTGTCTCCTCTTAACTACACCACAAGGAATTCATGTCATCAGGCACTGAGTACAGCCTGACTGAGGTATGAGTGACAACCAATAAAGCACACATCTGTAAACTGAACAATACGAAGTGTTGGCACACATACAAATTCCATGTGTATCCATTTCACCAAAATTTTTTCACATGCCTTTATATTCTCTTCCTGTGCACCCCACTCAACACCCACATTCCTCAGGCAACCACTTTTTTTTTTTTTTTTTTTTTTTGCTGAGTAGATTAGTTTGCATTTTCTGAAATTTTACATAAATGGAATTATGTGGTATGCTCTCTTCTTTATCTGGCTTCTTTAATTCAACAGAATTACCTTTATGAGGTGAAAATATATCACACAACTTTTAAAATTAATCATTTTAAAGTGGCATTTTATGCAGTCACAATGTTGTGCAGCCACAAGACCTACATAGTACTAAGACATTTTTGTCACCCTACTAATTCTCAGTACACAGTGAGAGGTTATTTACTGTTATACCATCACCTACTTTTGGAAACTACCAACTTACTTCTGTCTCCTACTTCTCCTCCTTCCCTGTTTCATACCAACTGTCAATTGTTCCCTGCCAGCCTGTACATCTGGTACTCCCCCTTGTCCCAAAGTAAGGGAACTAATCTGAGTCTTCCAGTATTACCCATCCTGTGTCTGACCCTGATGCTCACCCAAGTCTTGGAGAATGGCACTCCCACTTCACTGCACCCACTCCAATGGCTCCTCCCTTGTCAGGTAGGACAGCCCCTCACTCATACAAGTCAGCTTCATTCTCAGCCACCCACCATCTCTCCCCTGCATGGCACTTTAGATCCCCTGGACCCTATAGTGCCGAATACCACCAAACTTCTCAAGTGTTACAATTTGTCATGCAGATTCAGAGCCGATCCAGAGCAGACCCCAGTCCTCCATGGCTCCCCTCCATGTTCACCTCCACTGCCACACAATCCACCTCTGGCCTGGCGTCCAAGAACCTCAGCCAAATACAAGAGAAGCCCCCCAAAACAAGAAAGATTTAGAACCAGAGAAGAAGTTTGTTTTCTGTTTCTACAATTCTGGTCAGAGGCTCTCTAGGGACAGACATGTAGCACTTGTGAAAATGAGAAAGAAGACAAGGAACAAGGACACTGATATCTGACCTGAGCCACAAATGTGGCTCTTTCAAACCCAGAACCTTGAAAGAGTTTGTCCACTGCCAGCCTGTGTGTGACTACCATGACAGAGACTTGCATGTGCACTAGACTTGTTGAGTTTTATGACAAAATATCTCTTACAGTCTCTGTGATCTTGTATTTTGAAGGCACAGTGAAAATGGATGTGGGTTAGAACACTGTTGATAGTTAGGTCACTGCAGAAGTGCATTGAAGGTTTCCAGTGATATTGTTTACTTCATAAAAGCATTCTTTAACCCCAGTGTGTTAGCTCATGTACAAGAAAACTTGTAAGCAATGGAGTCCCCTTAGATAAGGCTGGTTTCTGACTGCATTCTATCTGTTCCTGCAGGTCAATGGTTCCTCTTTTCTGTTGCTGCATTCTCTCTTCTCCTGTAGCTGTCCACGGAGACTGTAGAAAAGGGTCTTTTATAAATTCAATAGGAAGCAAAAAGTATTCTTATGTCTAGATAATTCAGCTACTTAATGCTGCCTGTCTGCCTGCAGCACCAGCTAAATAATTTCTCTCTCTTTCTGTGTGCTTTCATGGTGGCAGCTTTAGAGCATTCTGCAAGTTTAAAAATCACCAGTTGTTTCCTTTTCTGTACAACGTCCAGCAGTTCAACAACTTATTTTCTACCCTTTATGTACTTCCCTGAGAAAGTTCAGGAGCCTTGCTGTCTTACAACATCCTAGAGCTGTGAGCTACACCAAGGGCATAGCTACTAATAGTATAAATATTGGCTATTTGATATTTGGGTATTTGACAAGTCTGAGTTAGAATAACTCATTCAGTGTGTTGATCATTTCTAATTCAGGTAACTGAGAATGCTCAATTATGGCATTTAAGTCAGAGGGGAGGGAGAAGACTGGTACATTTTTTTGAAGATTCCAGGTATTTAAGAACAACACAGAAGATTTGAAAATGTAATAATGATTGACATTGTGAGCAACATGAAGAGACCAATGAATAATAGGTAAATGATGTCAAAGTAAAACAGGTGTCAATTAAATTTAAAGGGCCAAGAAAGACTTTATTCAAGATCATGTAATAGGGCAGTGAGACTAAACTCACCACCCCTGGAACAAAAGGCTGGGGAGATTTCAAAACAGCAGAAGGAATCCTAGGCATCTGCATTTGCTAATGGGCTTTACAAAAATTGAAGTAAATCTGCCCATAAAATTCTGACAGAAGGTCCTTTTACATTTGGCTGTAGAGGGCTCCACCTATGTTAGGCATCTACTCTTCCACAGAGATGGGGCAGAGAGACACCGGGAAGCTTTTGTTTCACAGGGATGGGCCCAAAATCCTTAGTCAGATAGTCTCTGAATCACAACACTAGATAGAAGCTTTTGCAGAGACATATATATATGAAAAGTTTAGACGAAGAATCTGGAATTACAAAGTGCAATTTTTATTTCTATAGAAAAATGTTCCATAAAATTTGAGATCAGAGGCCTGTATTTACAAACACCTGTCAGAAGATTAAAGACTCTAGGGGAACATTAACATTTCTGAGTCATAACAAAACTATATTCTGCATAATGGGGAGAAATACAACTAAATCTTATTCAACCAAGACCCAGTTTGCATCTCCTATAGTTTCTGCAGTTTATAAAGAGGTGCAACTTCCCAGCAAATTATAAACAGCCAGAAAACACCTGAGAGTCCCTGAGCAGAAGTAGGATCAGGTCTCAAGAAGATTGTGCTCTGCAGTATTTTTTTAATTAAGACATTACATTGTTTTCGGCAGTCACCTTTCCTTTACTCAACATTAGGTCCAGGGAAGAAAATTATTCTTGTTCCTCCAACATGGCTGCTGTCACTTGATTTCACCTGAGTAGTTACGTCAGTGCATTGGAGCTGACATTCGCCACATAGTTCGCTCTGATGCACATCTTTTTTTTTTTTTTTAAATTAATCTGACAGTATTTTTAAAAATTTTATTTATTTATCTTTAGAGGCGAAAGGAAGGAGAGAAATATGAATGTATCATTGCTTCTTGTGTGTCCCCCTGTGGAAACTGCCCTCAACCCAGGCATGTGCCCCGACTGGGAATTGAACCATGATCCTTTGTTTCCCAGACCTGCACTCAATCCACTGAGCTACACCAGCCAGTGCTAATGCACATCTTTTAACAAGACGGATGATGGGAGATTTAACAGCCTCTTTAGGTTTGGAAGCCTCACCCTCACACTTCACCCTCACTCTGTCCTCTTTGGGTGATGCTATTTTCTCCAGAAGTTTTCCACATACTTGTGAAGTGAAACTTAGCTTTATAAAGGGTAAGATCACTTCTAATTCTGTGGTCATCAGTCTGAACTTGGACATTTGAGCCAAAGCTTCAGGTGTATTACCAATGTTTCCAATTAATTTTTAATTACAAGGCACCGTAACAAGGCTTCTGCCATTAAGTCGATTTCCATACAAGTAGGAATCAAAAGTGGGCCTTAGATATTGGGTGGAGAAATAAAATAGTGAGACAAACATCAGTGTGCTAGCCACATAGGTGTTCTCTTTTCCATTCCCATTGTCCACAGCTGTGTCCACAAGCCCTCTACATTTTTCCTGGTGAAGGCACTAAACTCAGTTTTCTGTGAGCTCCTCATGTGCTTCCACTGGCCATCAAACAACCACTTCCTGTCTCGTGAGGAATTCGGCTACACCTCGACCATGGAGAAGGTGGAATTGGGACACGGCAGAGGTGAGATCTGGTGTGGAATGTGACCTTCAGTCAACAGTAAGGACAATGTCAGCACACATTTTTTTGTATTTATTTACTTAATGCAAGTCATCTAAGGACAGTCTAACATGACAATAAATCCATTAAAAAGGTGCCAAAATTGTTCAGAGTGTAATAACATAGAAGAGGGTCACTGACTCTTCACACCCATCTCGAGGGGGCCCTCTTTCACCAGAACTGATGGGTCACAGACTTGACACTGGTCATCCCCAGCATCCTCTTTCCTGATGGGGTGTATGGTGATGTTTCTGTGGTGCTGGGACAACTTCGTTTTTCTCCTGCGCTACTGATTCCTGCGATTGAACAAACACAGGTTAGGACCACATTTGTGTAGAGGTCACTGTCACAGCAATTTTGTGCTCCATGACTGTGGTGCTGTGGGCTAAAAGGGTGGGACTCTCAGGCACTCTCTGGAGAAACAAAAAGCCTGACTAATTATGAGTGGGCTTAAGAACTGGGACCATACTGCTTCCTTTGAGATCTCAGCCTCTCTCAGTCCACAGTGAGCTCTGTGAAGTTCACCAGAAGATAGTCCTTCCTGTGCAGAAGGTCCATTATCTTGCTTCAGATGACAACATGTTAAAATAACTCTATGCTCTTCCTAAGCAATGGTCACCTCAATGTGACCCATGACCTATTCCCTCAGAGGTAGCATAGGAAACCCCTTCCCAGCCCATTAGTCTTACAACCATTTCATCAGGGAAGATTATTTGCTCTCATGAGGTTTTATTAATCCTTTCCAAAAACTTTCTGTGGCTTCACAAAACATCAAATTCCACACCACATGTAAAATTCCACATGAAAGCCCTCACTGGTGTGACTCAAGAGATGGAATGCATTCTGCTAACCTAAGGCTTGCCTGTTCCATTCCTAGTCAGGGCTGGTGCCAGGCTTATAGGCAAGGTCCCCAATAGGGGGCGCATGAGAGACAACCACACATTGTTCTTTCTCTCCCTTTCTTTCTGCCTCCCTTGTCTTCTCTCTAAAAATAAATAAATAAAATCTATAAAAATAAGTAAGTAAGGCAGTTGCATTTGTAGTTTTTGGAGGAAATTCCATAGTGTTTTTCCCAGTGACTGCACCAGTCTGTCTTCCTACCAATAATACACTAGGTTTTCCTTTTCTTCACAAGCTTGCCAGCACTTGTTTTTCCATTTGGTTTTCATGGCCATTGTGACTAGAGTGAAGTGAAGTCTTATTGTGGTTTTAATTTGTTTTTTTTCTGATGGCTAGTGACACTGAGCCTCCTTTCTCATGTCTCTGGTCCCTATGAATTTTGTTCTTTCAGAAGTGTCTCCAATTCTGGGATTATGCCCTAAGAATCCTGAAACACCAATTCAAGAGAGCATATGCACCCCAGTGTTCACAGCAGCACAATTTACAATACCTATGTGTTGAAAGCAATCAAACTCCTTGGCCATAAATGAGTGAATCAAGGGTCTTTGGCACATTGACACAATGGAGTACTATGAAGCAGAAAGAAGGAGCTCCTAGCCTTCATGACAGTATGGGTGGATCTGGAGAGCATTATGCTAAGTGAAATGAGCAAGGCAGTTGGTGCCTAAGTTCTTAAGAGGACTGTTTTGTGCTTCCAAATCCTGCAGGCTCAATCTTTGTTCACAGCACATACCTAGGTTGCAGGCTCAGTCTCCAGTCAGGGCGCTTATGGAATGCAATCATCCCCCATTCCTTCTTTACATCCCCTTACTTTTTCCAAAGCTGTCATTATGTTTTTCCATCTTTCTCTCCCTAAAACATCAAAAACAAAAACATGGTCAATATCATTACAAAAATGGATATCAAAACTCTTATAGTTGCCATTGTTGCTTGTGTTGCTGGGTGTGGGTAACTCTGCTGTGCAGGTAACAGAGATAACAGTGCCCTGAGTGGTACCTTTGATTACTCCAAAGGCTTCTGCAATCGAAGTTGGCACCTCTCTGGTGTCAGCCAACTTGAGTCTTTAAGAGAACAAGGCAGAGTTCTGGCCAAGATGGAGACATAGGTAGAAACTCTTTGCTTCCTCTCACAACCAAACCAGGATAGGGACTAATATAAAATCAAGAAACAACCAGAAGCACCAGAAGGTCAAACTTGTCTACAAGTTTGTCTACAAACTTGTCTACACTCTGTGTATCCTTCATTTAATGTCAATAACCGAACCTGAACCAAAATGCAGAGGGGAATGGAGGTAGTGTCTAGGGCTGTCAGTCCTGCATGTGAACTAGAAGTCACCCCACCCAACCCCCAGTCATTAGAGAGCAATCACTCACCATATACATCAAGCAACACAAATCCTGTGTCTGTTTTTGAATCTGGAAGGTGGACCACTACAGTGTACATTCCTTCATCCTTTTTGGTGACGTTTTTCAATAGCAGGGATCCATCATCAGTTATCATCTCATCTCCATTATGCCCAGGGCCACTTAAATACAAATCTGGTGTCCTCATAAAAAATGCAATTATATTACTATGGTGCAAGTCCTCCCCCTTGTACCACACAATGCCTGTAGCCTCAGGATGTTTATTCTGGATTTCCAGAAGTGCCTCATCCCCTTCGAAAGCAAAGGTCCAGTGAACATCAATTATGCCAGTGGAGGATGGTCTCCAGAAGGTAAAGAGTGAAGCTAGAAAATAAGAAAAAAAATGCATCAATATTTGCATCTATGTACTGGGACAGAAAAATGAGGCCCTGATTCCTGAGCAGGTCTCCTTATCTCTCTGCCTTGGTCTGCAGGTGAGTAGGTGTCTTCCATGGTCAAGGTCAAGAGCATGGCCCCCATTACTTCAGCACCTCTGAAGCTGTTCTTTTTTCTGTTTCAAATATTCTTCTCCAGGTCTTTGTCTTGATCACCTCCTCACTTAAACCAGTGCTGGTACTCAGGGGTGGTTTTGAAAAACACATTTGCTGACCACCTTCTCTAAAGGTTCTGCATGTTCACTTTCTGACCTGTCCTGCTCTGTTTTTTTTTTTCATGGCTTTTGTGGGTACCTGACCTCACATCTAGACCTTTCCATGAACCTCTGCCCTATATAGACCATGGGCTTTCTGAGAGCAGGGCTTGTCTGATGTAGTACCTCTAGTGACTATGACAGCTTGAAAATACATGCAGATGAATGAGTGAGTGCTGTACCTTCTGGGTTTTTTTTTTTTAACCCATTTCTGGGGCTTGCAGCAAAGACAATGTCTAGCACCCCTGGTTAAATTCTTCTGGTATTTCCTGACACTAGAAAGTATGTCAATAATAATTCATCATTATTATTACCAGTTTCCATAAGTAATACTCAGTGATGAATAACAGGGATAGAACAGCAATCCAGGTTTTCCTGCTTCTCACCACTTCCAGATTGTGAGATTTTCCTCTTGCTGAGCCCCCTTCTCCAACCTACTCTTTCCTTTTGTCCTTTACACTAGATCCAGACCAAAGCCTTCCCTCTTTTCTCAGAGCACTGGTCTCTCCAGCAGATCCCAGCCAGTCTCTGTGTCAGATCCTCATTCTATGCCAAGGAATTGTCTCCTACTTACCAACCAGCAGGACCCTTTGCCAGTGGACAAGTCCTCTGTGAGTAGAGACTGAAGGGGACCCCATGGTGTATGTTGTCTGCTAGGTGGCTTCCCCTTTGAGAGAATCTTGAGTTTCTATAAGGCTCACAGGCACCTCTGTCCAGAATGGTGCAGTGTGCTGTGTGCCCTACCTGTGGGTTGACCTTTATTCTGGGGCAAGATTATGATTCTTATCATGTGAGCTGGGGGTAGGGAGTATGCACAGGATCATCCCACTCCCTGCTCTAGATTTTGCCATCCTTGGACCGTCTAATCATCACTGCCCTCCTGTAATTTGTTTCTCTGAGTCCTCTCAACCTCATACAAACACACATGCAAACACATGCACACATGCATAAACACACACACAAACACCCACTCCCACACTGTATTTGGAATAGCACAAGCCTGGAGATTCTGAATTTAGGGGTTTCTCTACATATTCCTGTCAGGCGCTCTGTAGTCTTTCTCACAGCACCACCCTCATATTTGATTCTTCCCTTCAGAACAAGTCACAGAAACCTGTCACAAGGAAGTCACTCCTGCTGTGCATCAGATCCACTGTGAAACATGGTAACATTGCAACGTCCAGGTGACACCTTAAAAATGCAGCTGAAGAAGCTCTCCAGCTAATGCAGATGCCCATTCAGAGTGAGACCCCTTGATGTGAAAGTAGAAGCACCTCACCTGCTCTCCTGTGCACAGGGGAAGTCTTTAGTTCTTGTCAAACTTCAGATTCTAAGTGGGTGCAGGGGGTCAGAGACTCTATCTGACAATGTCTGAGGGGAGGTTGATCTTAATTATGACCTGTGCAGCTCAGTTGCAATAGCAAGGCTGACAAGGACTTAGATGTCTTCAGAAGATGACATACTAATGCCAGATTGGCTTCTGCTGTGTCTTTAGCTTAGGTCTGTCATCACCAGACAGAGAACCCCAGACATTATCAAAAAGGGGATTATTTGTTTGTGACACAGAAGCCCAGCTGGACACCAGCTCTTCTCCAATGTTCTCAAAATCTATCTGGTTTAATTTTTTTCCCCACATGATGTTAAGAAAAATATCTCTGGAGATAAGAAGTGGTCAAACTTGGTGATATTTGCAGAGGGGACCCTTGATCTATCTCAGGTTGTCACCAGACTGGCTTTTGCTTCCAGGGATAAAAACTGAAAACCAGAATTCTCAGTAGGATGTGCAGTTTTGGGTGTGAAATGGGAGTTGTCCTGTGTGTCCCAGGAAGAAGGGGCTGTGGTGAAAGGTCAGGTGCCTGTGGGCTGCCTGGTTCTCAAGAGACAATTTCAGGTAGGCTATTCCTCTCCAAGTCTGTTCGTAGGACCTGTACTTACACTGCTGAATGTTGGGACAAACTGTGCGTTATCCCTGGGCAGAGTTATTGTACTCACAAGACTTGGACATGGATGATGACAGGCATAGAGTAGAGACCAATACAGAAACCCCTGAGAGAGGAGTTTCTAGGCTATGTCAAGGTCGAACAAAGTCCAGGCTTATCCAATGTAATGAGTTTATCTGAGCCAAATTTTCCCCATATGCCTTGAAGAAAGGACTCAAATCCTTTGAAGAAAGGTAGTTTTTTAGCTTATTTTTATATTATCTTCAAAGTAGAAAATTATAAAATTTGGATAAAATCCAGAAGGAGGTGTAATCAAACATAGCAGAAAAATCTCCAGAATTGGGAAAAAAAGGCAAACTAAAAACATATATATTGTTACATTGGTGGGTAGAGGATAATTAGCATTTACAGGACACAGAGAAGGTGTGCAGGGGAGCAGATAACATAAAGGATGCTGTGGTCTCATACACCTGTCCCAGACTCTGTGACATGAATGGTCCAGTGAAGGAAATCACTCTGATGAATCAAACTTATGCTCTCCAAGATGCACAAAAATGAATCAGGGCTCACTTAAGTTAAAGAATTATCTTTCTTAAGGAAAATACAGGCCTGGTATGTGACACCCTGCCATCACCTGCCAAGTTATACATTTCTGATGAGAATATCCTATGAGGCTTATCAGGCCTGCCATGTAGCCCCCTGAGCTTGTCTGGGTTACTGCACAGCCCATTGCTGTGAACAGTCTCAAGATGTAGCAGGTTACATAGAGCAGTCATAAAGATGGACTCTAGAAAGGCCTGTTGAAACAGGGAATGAAAATCAGGCTACTTCTCCATCTTCTTAGCCAAAGCAGGTTCCTTTGTCTATTTCCTGTGTCTCATTGTTGTCCCCTAGAGGACAGAAGCAGACCTGCAAGCAATGTTATGTGCTGCTCAGGATGGCTGAGTAGTACAGAATGAACTAAGTGAAAAGGCAGGCATTGTCCTGAATATTACAAGTCCAGTGTCAGGATTACTGTCCCAGCAGGGGCATGTGCTGAGCCATACAGAGCTCTCTGCTTTCAAGTATCCAAGAGAAGGGCCTGGTGAAGTCTTTCCTTGGGGTTTTGGGAGAAGGTATTGGCCTGGAGGATGAATCTAAAATATGTCCTGTGTGTCCACTATCACTATATTGAGATGTTGCACAGAAGTTATTTCTGTGTCCCTGTTGCCCAGAGCTGCAGGAGCAGAAGCATCTGCAGGTGACTACTGAACTAGGGCCCCTGTGTGTTCTTTTATTCAGAGAAGAGAGGGTTTAAAAAAAAAAAACCCTCAGCCCATTTGTGATGGAAGCAACCACAGATTCTGAGTTCTCTGCCCCATTCTGTGGGTTTTTTTAAAAAAACCCTCAGCCCATTTGTGATGGAAGCAACCACATATTCTGAGTTCTCTGCCCCATTCTGTCCAGGAAGTTTCCCTTGTTCCCCAGGACATCATGAAGTAAAGACATGTCTTCAGAGACAATGGGCAGGTGTCCCAAAGACCAAGAATTTTGGGAATGCAAAGTCTTTCCTGATTCCTATAAGGTGAGGGTGTGCTCTTTCCTCCCCTGGCAGTAACTCTTCCAGGGGTTGAGAATCCTGAGTTTCTGTCAGGTCAGGTATCTGAGAGAACAGGAAAAACACAGGCCTGGGGTGATGAGACATAACTCATATGGTGGGACTTTGGCTGACTGTGCCTTTGGAGGAATAAATGCAGTCCAACTCCTCACTGTTAGGAAGTTCCTTTCTTTCTTTCTAATTGTATGAGAAATAAAGGCCTGACCATAGGATATCCCGAAGCAGGTGTCATCCTCCTGTCATGCTGACACCAGTGCCTTTGTGTCTATAAGAACATAATTTGACAAGTGTCACATAGAGTGACAAGCATCCACTGTGCAGTTTCATTTATTGATTTAACATGTGTTTAAGAGCATCTGTCATGTATCAGGCTCTTGGCTGGGCCCAGGAAACTCCAAACACAGTAAGACAAGCATGGGCTCTGCGCTCATTGACTTTCCCTCATAACACAGACAGGCTGTCAGATAAATCACTGCTCTAGGAACTTAATTATAATACAGTGAAGGTAACTCAATAGAAAACTTCTGGTCTCTCCAGAGTATGTATTGAGTCGCAGCTGGTCTGGGGAACATGGAGCACACTTCTGCGAAAGTACCTTCCTGGCTGAAACTTGGAGAGTTAGTGGACATTTATTCCATAAAGAACAGAGGATGTTTAAAAAAAAAGCTTCCTCAGAAGACTGACCTTTGTAGGGGTGATAATTGGCTGGATGGAAGGGTAGACAGAGTCCATTGTGGGAGCTTGAAGAGTTAGAAAGACTATGGAATGAGTGATGTTGTTGAGTCTGGTCCCCTGCTGCACTGTGGGTGCTGCTGAGGTGGAGTCAGTGGTGCCCTGAAAGAATCCTTCTGCAGAGTAATTCTCCCATGCCCAAGGACAAGTAGAAACAAGGACAAGAACATGTCATGTTACAGTTGGGTATCTTTTTTTTTAGTTTTGTACTTTGTATTCAACTTATCTTTTAGGCAATATTTCATAGATGTATATATAATTTTAATATTCTTATTGAATTATAGTTGAATATAATAAACTTGACATATTGAAAGTATGCGATTTATGAAGTGTTTTCAGATAGATGCAAGCACCAGATAAGTTGTACAATGCAAGTAAAGACCATGTACTTTACTATTTAAAGTGTTCTCATGCCCTCATGTAATCTCCTTTTTCTTCACCTCTCCACCTCCTTTTTTAGTGTTAAGGGAACCCTCTTCAGTTTTCTATTATAAATTCTTTGGCACTTTCTGGAATTTTCTATTTTTTTCATAAACTATTTAATTTGAGGTCAAATTTGGCTGTTTTGACATAGTTATTTCTTTTTATTCTCTAGTTATATGTCATTCCAGGGATGCGTTAGTTTTGTTTATCTATTCACCCTTTATGGACACTTGTGTTGCTTGCAATTTGGGGCTGTTACATATATACCTTCCATGACCACATGTGGAGAAACATCTTCAAGACAAAGACTCAGTGCTTGTAAAACCATGAATAGCTAGAGAAATGGAAGTTAGGGGGCTGCCACTGGAAGTCTGGACTCAAGGTGACATGGCCACAGCCCCACTCTTTGGTAAATAGATACCTGCTTGTTCAAATAAAGCTGTGTGTCTGCCTCAGTTCACCCATCAATCATAACATTAGCAGAAATAATGACCGTTCTCCCTTCCAGCTCTTGAATTAAACACATGTGCACCTTGGAGGATGAATGTGACTCACATTTGGGTTCTTAATCACAACAATTATGAGAAAAATCGACTTAAACTTTCAGTTCCTGTGATATAAAAGAAAACATAGAAAAAATGAGCATGCACGCCAAGTGCCAATAGACTGCACGGTGACATGTCTGAGTGACTCTGTTCACGTCATCCACTTCAAGAATCCTCAGGTATGTTATGTGACATTAGAAAAAGACATTTGGTCTTCTTTGCTGAAAATTAGAAAAGAGCAGCTAAACTTGTGGAGTGTTGTAAGTGATGAGGGTGATAAGAGTGCTTTTGTCATGATGAGGCAACCCTTGGCAGGCTTCTGCATAGTGGCAGAGTTAGGGCAGGTCACCAGAAAGACTGTTGCTGGATCAGAAGCTTGGAATTTTCAGTTTAACAACATAAGAAACGTCTAAACCTGTAGAGAATGTTTCTGAGTCTCTTTGAGGCAATCTTGAAGGCAATTGCCAGGAAGCAAAATCCCAATGAATCGAGGAAAATTTTTCGGATAATAGTGCAATCGAAGTCAGAAACCCAAGGGGTTAGATAGAATCCACTTGCAATAGATTAAGGAGGCAGGGGAGAGCAACATGCAGAAATCTCTGAGATTGGGGAAACATAACACCAATAGAATCCTCTTTTGTTTATTTAGGAATGTTGGTTCAGGACACTTAGCACTTAATAATGACCACAATAACAATGAAAGGCTTTCATTGTCTGATTTGAAGTGAGGGGTCTGCTAAAACATAAATTGTCATGACATTTTAAAGTTATGTCAAGATAGATGCAAAAAGACAATAAACAGGCTCAGTTAAGGTAAAGATTGGCAGTTATCTAAAGAGCTGCTGTTTCACAGGCCATTTTTAAGACAAACATTCTGGATCGTTTCTAACCTAGAAGCTATCACGGACTAAGTTTAGCCATCTGTCTCATTTCTCTGTGTTCATCTTCTATATCATTTACTTATAGTTTGAGGGAACACTACACACTTCTTCAGTATTAACATTCTTATCATGAGATGGGTTCGAGTTTACTGTGGCCCACCATCAATTAATTATTTACTAGTAATCTGATTTTCACTAGTTCTTCATTTGAAGCTCTAAACTTAAGATTAATTTGGGGACCAGGCTGTTAGAACACAATACTGAAAAATATAATTACCATCTAAAATGTCCACATGTGAGGACAGTAAGAGTTTCATTAGTACATTTCCTCTGCCTAAGCAGCAGGTGTGAAGGGCTGTGTTTTATAGCCACTTCAGCCTCCATTGAAATTACTATAGTTAGGAGTCCTTGTTAGTTAGGGTGGGGAGATATTCACATAAATACATTGTGGTGTTTATACATGAAATCCCTTTCTCAATATCTTTATACCAGTAACCATCCACCACTTTCCTTGATCTTCTCAGTTTGGTTCTTTTTACTTGCTCACAAATTACCAACTTATTAAGAGAAACTAGTTACTTTTAACCTCTTTAACAAAACAAATATCCCTTTTTTTTCTTTTGCAATAGTATTTCTTCTGGATTTCAAAATGTCACCAGAAATGGGGACAGGTCCAGGGTAGGATGGCCTAAAGCCAGCTGGTAGGGTGTGGGTTCTTGGGTTAGTGCAGGAAGAATTTCACAATGTAAGCCCAGATGATTTTGAGAGTATGTTTATTAAGCTTGGGACAGTGACACAAGGATGGGACTAGGGTAAAACCAGTAGAAGAGAGATTAGATGGGGCTGCTTTGGCTCTGCTCAAACATTATGGGAAAGGTGGGAGGCTAGGAGGGTCTCCATTCAGCATATTACAGAATCACAGGAAAGGAGCCTTGGGAACCAGTTCAGGAGGTTTCCCCAGGATGAGCTGCTGTTGCCCATTGCTCTTCTGTTTGCAAGTCTCATGAGAATCCACTAAAGTTTAGAAGAAAAAAATTTACTTGAAAAAAACTTTTGAGTAGACACACCTCAAGAAGAACACACACTGGTTTCTTTGTGTCAAGGAGTTCTATCTACTTTGAAAAAGTGAAGATTTTAGGTGAGGTCTCAAGGAAGAGCTCAGTAAGACATTCATCAGTTTTTTCATGTGTCCCCTTTTCTTGGTTGTGGTTTCCACTAATTGGTTGCTTTCAGAATGGAAGTTTGAAATTGCATGACCAGCAACTTTCCAGATGAGGAAAGACCACCCTGATGAAAGGTCCAGCATGTATTTGTTCATTGTTAAGCCCTTGAGGCTTTTCACTCTGGTGAGATTTTGTATTTGGCTAACAATTGCTTACCTAGTTCAGCTATCTGTCCCAATTTCCCCATTTCAATTGCAAGGATTATTGCTAACTTCTTACTAACCTGCCTGAAAAAGAGAAACCATAAAAATAGTATTTTGATAGTTAAAAAGTTATTGTATGCTTATTTTGAAGTAACGAACAGTAGAGGTACATTCACAAGGTTTGACAAAAACCAGAAGAGCAGGTATAATTATTATTATGACTAATATTAGCAGACAGGTAGAGACAATCTAACTAACAAGTTCAACATGCATTTGTGCTGTAGAGTTCTTGTCAGTGTCCAGGGAGAGCCATCTCTCACTGATGGTGGCAATTTCCCATCACTGAAGAGCGCTGAATTGCTGTGAGTGGAGGCGAGTGTCAGAGACAGGGCCAGACGGCCATTCATGCTGGGGCACCTGATGATCTTTTTCCTACAGTGCTGGAGAGAGTCTTTAATTGATGTTTCTTCCAATAGACAAAATAATCTTGATCTTTGAAGTCATCATTGCCAGAAGTGCACTCATAAAATTAATATCAGTGTTTTCTCAGTCAATAAAGACTGTGTTACTACATTTATTACAAATGTAGTAAATGATTACTACATTTTTGCTAATAATGCAGAATGTCTCTTTTACTAAGATTGATTTATATCTTCTATGTCCTTTTGCTTAGATGCAGAGGGTGAACAGTGATTGTTTAATGAGGAGAAAAGCTATGTCTTTACTTGAAGGAGTAGTTTTCAGGTTAAGCAGTATTTGGCCAAGTGGGATTAAATCTTCCAAAATTTATTCAGTTGAGTTTGAACTGTACTGGGGATATAAGCACAATGAAAGTTACATAAAATGAGCCAAATAGTAGAAAGGCGTTGCATTGTTTGCCCAGTGAAATGAGTCCCTCAGTCACTGTAACTCAGAAGGAATTCCCCAATGGATGTTAATTTTTCCTAATTATAATGAACCTTTGGTAAATGAGTTGCTCTCCTGCAAAAAAATGCCTTAACACAATGTGAAAAATATAGAAATTGAAAGTAGTCCATGTTTGTATTCTTGAGGTGTTGGCATTTAAATAAAATTAATTAGCATAGAAGTTTTGAATAAAATGAGATATGTCTTTGGGACCCTTTGAATGATTTTCCAAGGTTATATTTGGACAGATAAAACATGGGTCTCACACTTTGACAGATACACTAAGAGGTTTCTATTAGTATTATTTACTACAGAAATCACAATTATGAACCCAAATGTGTTACCTCATGTACATGTTAGGGATAAGTAACTGAGTCCCAATAGGTACGATTGGTTTCTTGTTGAGACCATATCTGTTTGTCTGGTTCAAATTTTGCCCCTCCCTTTTTTTGGCCTAACTTGCTTTTATTTCATTTTTATCAATCTGTCCACTGGAAGTGTATGAAGGAGTTTTGTATTGATTTAATAGGAAGCAACAGAAATTCTCAGGTGAAAATAATTTTGGTTGTCTTTTTTTTTTTTTTTTTGCTCATTACAGTGGGAGAGCTATCATACTATAAACAATAACATATTTAAAAGTAAAAAAAAAATCAGTTGTTTAAAGGAAAAGGGTCATTAAGGAACATGTATGAAGGACCCATGGACAAAGCCAAAGGGGGAAAGATGAGGGTGGGAGGTGTGGGTGGATAGGGTGTGGGAAGTGGTGGCTGGAAAACAGATACTAGTGTACCTGAACAACAATAAAAAAGTACTCCCTGACTAGCTGCAACATCAGCTAAACAAATTCCTTTTGCTTTCTTGGTGGCAGCTTGAGAATGTCCTGAAATATTGACAAGTGACAATTGTTTTAGTGCCTGTATAGCATCTAATAATAATGTAACCTTTTTTGTGTTCTTCATGTACTGCTGCGACAGAGTTCAGAAACCTAGCTTCTCCATCACTTTCTTCTTTTATGAGTTTATTTGAGCCAAACTGTCAACAATTGCCAAGAGCAGAATCTCGAAGAATTAAGAAAATACTGCAGAGAATGGCAGGCTTGCACCTTATTTTATACAGTATAACCCAAGGAGGAGGCATAAGAGGTCACTGAAATCCTTTGATGAGAGATCAGAGAGGCAGAAGAAAGCAAAGTGGGGTG